>CANPUW010000042.1:0-31491 GCA_947579605.1 Athripsodes cinereus
AACAAATCATGGTAGACCTGTCAAAAATATTCATTCAATCATTTAGATTAAAATTGGTGAAAACCAAATAATCGTCATATCATAATTGAACTGTCAAACATATTCATGAAATCTGATGATTGCGGATCATTAGGGAAGACCTGTCAAAAATATCCATTTTATGATTTTGATCAAAATCACTGAAAAAATCCATATAATCGCCATATCATGATAGAACTGTCAAACATATTCATGACATCAACAAATCATGGTAGACCTGTCAAAAATATTCATTCAATCATTTAGATTAAAATCGGTGAAAACCAAATAATCGTCATATCATAATTGAACTGTCACACATATTCATGAAATCTGATGATTGCGGATCATAAGGGAAGACCTGTCAAAAATATTCAATATAACATTTTGATGAAAATCAGTGAAAAAACCCATATAATCGCCATATCATGATGAACTGTCAAACATATTCATGAAATCTGATGATTTCGGATCATAAGGGAAGACCTGTCAAAAATATCCATTTTAACATTTTGATCAAAATCGGTGAAAAAACCCATATGATCAGGATTGAACTGTCAAACATATTCATGAAATCTGATGATTGCGGATCATTAGGGAAGACCTGTCAAAAATATCCATTTTATGATTTTGATCAAAATCACTGAAAAAATCCATATAATCGCCATATCATGATAGAACTGTCAAACATATTCATGAAATCAACAAATCATGGTAGACCTGTCAAAATTATTCATTCAATCATTTTGATTAAAATCAGCGAAAACCAAATTTAAAATATCCATTTTAACATTTTTTCAAAATCTGTGAAAAAACCCATATAATCATGATTGAACTGTCAGACATATTCATGCAGAGCCACGTGAAATCAAGATATCTCTCTAGAAAAACCAAAACTCTACTTTATAAAACACTCTTCCGACCTATGCTTACCTATGGCTCAGAATGTTGGACAGTAAGTAGAGTGGACAAGAAGGCGCTGGAGACATTTGAAAGGAAGGTTCTTCGCAAAATATATGGCCCCATTTGCAATAACGGAGAATGGCGTATCAGGTACAATCAGGAGCTGTACGATCTGTATGGAGACCCTACCATAACACGGGAGATTTTAATTGGGAGACTTAGGTGGGCAGGACACGTGCATCTAATGACCGAGGAAGACATTCCAAGAAGGCTTATGAATGGCACACCGGGGGGTCGAAGAAAGCCAGGAAGGTCGAAGCTTCGATGGCTGGATGGTGTCAATAAGGATGCACAGCTCATTTGCATCCAGAATTGGCGAACGGCAGCACAGGACCGCCAGTCATAGAGGCGTGCTTGAAAGGAGGCCAAAACCCAACCTGGGTTGTAGAGCCATTGTTGATTGATTGAATGAATGAATATTTTTGACAGGTCTTCCGTTATGTGATGATTTCATGAATATGTTTGACAGTTGAATCATTTATGACAAATATATGGGTTCTCTCACCGATTTAGATATTAATGATAAAATGAACATTTTGACAGGTCTTCCATGATAGGATGATCTCATGAATATATCTGACAGTTCAATCATGATTATATGGGTTTTTTCACAGATTTTGAAAAAATGTTAAAATGGATATTTTAAATTTGGTTTTCGCTGATTTTAATCAAAATGATTGAATGAATATTTTTGACAGGTCTACCATGATTTGTTGATTTCATGAATATGTTTGACAGTTCTATCATGATATGGCGATTATATGGATTTTTTCAGTGATTTTGATCAAAATCATAAAATGGATATTTTTGACAGGTCTTCCCTAATGATCCGCAATCATCAGATTTCATGAATATGTTTGACAGTTCAATCATGATTATATGGGTTTTTCACCGATTTTGATCAAAATGTTAAAATGGATATTTTTGACAGGTCTACCCTTATGATCCGAAATCATCAGATTTCATGAATATGTTTGACAGTTCAATTATGATATGACGATTATTTGGTTTTCACCGATTTTAATCTAAATGATTGAATGAATATTTTTGACAGGTCTACCATGATATGCTGATTTCATGAATATGTTTGACAGTTCTATCATGATATGGCGATTATATGGGTTTTTTCACTGATTTTCATCAAAATGTTATATTGGATATTTTTGACAGGTCTTCCCTTATGATCCGCAATCATCAGATTTCATGAATATGTGTGACAGTTCTATCATGATATGGCGATTATATGGATTTTTTCAGTGAAGATCAAAAGATCAAAATGTTTAAATGGATATTTTTGACAGGTCTTCCCTTATGATCCGCAATCATCAGATTTCATGAATATGTTTGACAGTTCAATCATGATTATATGGGTTTTTCCACAGATTTTGATCAAAGTGTTCAAATGGATATTTTTGACAGGTGTACCATGATGTGTTGATTTCATGAATATATTGGACAGTTCAATCATGATTATATGGGCTTTTCACCGATTTTGATCAAAATGTTTAATGGATATTTTAGACAGGTCTTCTCTTATGATCCGAAATCATCAGATTTCATGAATATGTTTGACAGTTCAATCATGATTAAGTATATGGGTTTTTTCAGTGATTTTGATCAAAATGTTAAAATGGATATTTTTGACAGGTCTTCCCTTATGATCCAAAATTATCAGACTTCATGAATATGTTTGACAGTTCAATCGTGATTATATGTGTTTTTTCACAGATTTTGATCAAAATGTTCAAATGGATATTTTTGACATGTCTTTCGTTATGCGATGATTTCATGAATATGTTGGACAATTCAATCATGATTATATGGGTTTTTTCAGTGATTTTGATCAAAATGTTAAAATGAATATTTTTGACAGGTCTACCATGATGTGTTGATTTCATGAATATGTTTGACAGTTCATCATGATGTGGCGATTATATGGGATTTTTCAATGATTTTGATCAAAATGTTACATTGGATATTTTTGACATGTCTTTCGTTATGTGATGATTTCATGAATATGTTGGACAGTTTTATTATGATTATATGGGTTTTTGTACCGATTTTGATCAAAATGTTAAAATGGATATTTTTGACAGGTCTTCCCTTATGATCCAAAATTATCAGACTTCATGAATATGTCTGACAGTTCAATCATGATTATATGGGTTTTCACAGATTTTGATCAAAATGTTACATTGGATATTTTTGACATGTCTTTCGTTATGCGATGATTTCATGAATATGTTGGACAATGCAATCATGATTATATGGGTTTTTTCAGTGATTTTGATCAAAATGTTAAAATGAATATTTTTGACAGGTCTACCATGATGTGTTGATTTCATGAATATGTTTGACAGTTCATCATGATGTGGCGATTATATGGGGTTTTTCAATGATTTTGATCAAAATGTTACATTGGATATTTTTGACATGTCTTTCGTTATGTGATGATTTCATGAATATGTTGGACAGTTTTATTATGATTATATGGGTTTTTGTACTGATTTTGATCAAAATGTTCAAATGGATAATTTTGACAGGTCTACCATGAAATGTTGATTTCATGAATATTTTTGACAGTTCAATCATGATAATATGGGTTTTTTCACCGATTTTGATCAAAATGTTATATTGAATATTTTTTCAGATCTTCCCTTATGATCCGCAATCATCAGATTTCATGAATATGTTTGACAGTTCAATCATGATTATATGGGTTTTTTCGCAGATTTTGATCAAAATGTTCAAATGGATATTTTTGACAGGTCTACCATGATGTGTTGATTTCATGAATATGTTTGACAGTTCATCATGATGTGGCGATCATATGGGTTTTTTCAATGATTTTGATCAAAATGTTACATTGGATATTTTTGACATGTCTTTCGTTATGTGATGATTTCATGAATATGTTGGACAGTTTTATTATGATTATATGGGTTTTTGTACCGATTTTGATCAAAATGTTCAAATGGATAATTTTGACAGGACTACCATGAAATGTTGATTTCATGAATATTTTTGACAGTTCAATCATGATAATATGGGTTTTTTCACCGATTTTGATCAAAATGTTATATTGAATATTTTTTTCAGATCTTCCCTTATTAAAGAAGATTAAAGAATTTTATTAAAAGTTAATATATACATTCTGAATAATTGAACACATATAAATAAATTCACCAATAAAAAAAATTTGAAATCCCCAAACAGCAATAGTATTGCTGGTATAAGGTGATACAAGACAAACAAATATTTATTCTAAACTATATGTATCAAAATAACAAACACAATCACAATTACTCCTTCTCTTCAATCAGTTGCTTTCTCAGTTTTTTATTAAAAAGTCCAAGGCTATTAGCTTCCTTAATGTGGTTTGGCAATGAGTTATACAATCTTGAAGCAGAGTAAAGAAATCCATACCTTTCTCGATTAGTACGCGGCGTGTCACATCTTATGTGCTCTCTCGTTCTAGTGAATCTACTGTGAGTATTGTTGTTATAGGTCAAATTCATGTTCGATTTAATCATTCCATGCTTCACTCTGTACATCATCTTTGCCTTTTCCATGAAAATGAGATCATTTAAATTTAGCATGTTAGTTAGTTTATACAGTTCAGTGGTTTTTGTGAATCGCCCCAAATTGAATATAACTTTTATTGCTTTATTCATCAGTCTTTGGACTATTCCGCGGAGCTGAGAACTGCACTGTGACCACAGAGCCATACCATAGACTATTCGAGGAACCACAAAAGCATTGTAGATTAGTTTCTTTGTCTTTGTATCAAACATGTCAGATCTCCTCATTATACCTATTATTGGAGCAAGTTTTTTTAAAAGAGTTCGTATATGATCCAACCATGATAGCTTTTCATCAATTTCAAGTCCCAAGTATTTAACACAATTGCTCTGTTTTATTTCAATTCGATTTATAACCAGTTTAAGACTAATAGGAGGTTTATTCTTTTGTTTTAATATCATGAAATTTGTCTTTTCAGCATTAATTGTCAGTGAGTTTCTATTCAACCATGAAACATATATATTTAAATCAAAATTAATCAGGTTTTCTAAACTTTTCGCTTCTCTACCACTATAAATCAGAAGTGTATCATCGGCATAAACAAAATATTTCCCCTGTAGGTTAGCAAATCGAAGATCATCAATGTATAATAAATACAACAATGGACCAAGTATTGATCCCTGTGGCACACCGACCTCGACAGGCAACCGTTCACTGGAGTTTTCAAAATTCTTTGTTAAAATATATCTCTCCTTTAAATAACTTTCGATCAGTTTTAATGCGTTGCCTCTAAAACCCATTTTATTCAGTGAGCACAAGAGGGTAGCATGGTTCACCGTGTCAAATGCCTTAGACAAGTCGACAAATATAGGCACTACATAATTTCCCTTGTCAAGTTCTCTACTCATGTAGTTCATAGCATCTATCAGTGCAGTGGTAGTATTGCTTCCCTTCTGGAAACCATACTGACCCTTGTCATTGATCCTTATCAAACCCATAATTTTTATTGATGAAGGCAACAAATCGTGTGTGTAAGATTTTTTCAAAAATCTTACTAAGTGTACTTAACAAACTAATTGGACGATAGTTACCTGCCTCTTTTTTGCTTCCCGATTTATGAATAGGTATTATATTCGCCGTCTTTAAGCAATTAGGAAATTCACACTTAGAAATGGATTCATTTATCAATCCTGCCAATGGTTCAGCTATAACTTCCTGCAGTATTTTTACATCCATTGCCGTTACTTCATCATACCCACTAGCTGCGCTGTTTTTTAGGTTTTTTATTGTACTCAAAATTTCTGATTTTTCAGTTGGAGCAATGAAAATACTATCACGAGGGGAGTCCGTTCTTTTCAAGTTCAGGTCACAATTACTATTATGATTCTGTTTAAGCTTCAAGGCCAATTTTGCACCTATAGAAGCGAAATATTCATTCATAATATTTGCAACATCTTTGCTATCATTTACTACTTGACCAGATATCTCTAATTCCCCTATTCCTTTTGCTTTCTTATTTTCAATTTTTCCAAAGGACTCGTTTATAATTTTCCAAAATTTTTTACTATCTCCATTGGTTTTCTCTATTTCTGACTCCATAAAAATTCTTTTCGCCCTTCTTACTTCATTAGACACTTTATTTTTATAAATTTTATATTTATTTTTAATGCTTTCGGGTGTATTAGGTTTCTTCTGTATAGAGTATAGTTTGTTTCTAATATTTATCATATCCATTATGTGAGAAGTCATCCAACCATTGTTTATTCGTATTCTATAACGCTTTACAGTAGTAGCCGCCAATTTAGATTCTCTAAGGACAGTTGTGAATTCTTCGAAGTTACAAACTTTTTCCTTCAAACGATTGGAAACAAGTTCCCGAAATAGGGCGTTGTTGACAATTTTTCTTTCAACAAATTTTAGTTTTTCCTTTGGTTTGAGAATATTAGTAACATGTATATTCAACAATTTATGATCTAAACCCGGCCAATCACTCAATTGTACTGAATATGTATTGCTTATAGAATCATCCAGAACATGATCAATTAATGTACTCGATTCGGTTGTCACTCTGGTCGCATTGGCATGATTTAGACTATTTATTATTTTATAATTATTAGACTCAATCACACACTTGTATGCAAAAGTCGTTAATGAATCATCATCCAACAAATCAATATTAATATCTCCTATAATAATCATCCTATCATAGGTCTGTAACATTCCATCAAGCTCATCAATAAACTCGTTAACTCTATTATTCGTAGGCGATCTGTATAAAGTACATACTTTCTGATGTTGCGCATTAATAATAATTTCAATAATCAACATATTATATTTCTCAGATTCATATAGCAAATTAAAGTTTAGGTTATCCTTTATGTATATCGCCGTGCCGCCGCCTCTTGTTTCAGAATTCCTACAGTTAAAAATAGCATTAAATCCTCTTATACTGTAGTAACCACACTCATTTGAGAAGAGCCACGTTTCGCTGAATACAAGTACATCCACATCAGGGTATTTGTCAATCATAATTTCAATCTCATGTTGCTTATTTCTAATGCTGCGTAAGTTTGCATACAATATGTTTAACTTATTGCAGTTCATCTGTGTATCAAATAAATCAAGATTAGCAATAGTTACCATAGTCCGTGAAACTTCTGGATCGTCTATCCATCATTTGCCAAATCGGGCAGTCTCTACTTGTCGCTGAGTGATCCACAACGTCCTTTTTGCCAGAACAGTTTGCACATGTTGGGGTTTCTCTAGATTTGCACTTAGTGCAGTCCGTTAGGGCATGATCCTCAGCACAATATAAGCATCTCTGTGGCCTGTCGCAGAACTTTTGAGTGTGTCCAAATCAAGGCATTTATAGCACTGTATCAGCGGGGTGTAGTCTTCAACCACGACGCGCTGATATCCTAAATTGAATGAGTGGATGATAGTGACGTCAGAAAGTTATTTTCAAATAGTAGGTAATAAGGTAATTTTAAGTTATAAATAATCTATAATTTGTAACTTTATTAAAAAATTAAATAAATAAAATAAAAAATTATTTTTTCCTGCTTCAATAAATTTAATCCAGGTGTCGGGACAGACCTGGCATACAACATTGGTTAATAAACTATTCCTGTTTCGCTTTTTAAATTTTATTTTTAATTCTTCCTGAATCTTTAGACCTCTGTTCTGATTCTTGAGTGATTCATTTATATCCTCATCAGTGACTCCTTTTATAACTCCTTTCAAGACTACAAGTGGATTTCTCCTCTTCGGTTCTTCCATAGTGAAGTCCGGTTCCTTGTCAATTTCTTTCTTCATTGCAATCTTATCCTCAGTTGAGGCACAATTAATCAATATTTTTTCCTTCCCCAATTTTTGAACATTTGATACACCTATTCCTCTGTTCCTAACATTCACTTTCCTTCTGAGTAATCCCTCCAACTCCTCACTTGATTTATCTTTCGTCTTGGATGACACAATAAGTGAGTGTTGTTTGCCTTCACTATGTTTATTGATAGATGATCCGAAATCATCAAATTTCATGAATACGTTTGACAGTTCAATTATGATATGACGATTATTTGGTTTTCACCGATTTTAATCTAAATGATTGAATGAATATTTTTGACAGGTCTACCATGATATGCTGATTTCATGAATATGTTTGACAGTTCTATCATGATATGGCGATTATATGGGTTATTTCCGTGTTTTTGATCAAAATGTTAAAATGGATATTTTTGACAGGTCTTTCCTTATGATCCGCAATAATCATATTTCGTGAATATGTTTGCCAGTCCTATCATGATATGGCGATTATATGGGTTTTGCACCGATTTTAATCAAAATGTTAAAATGGATACTTTTGACAGGTCTTCCCTTATGATCCGCAATCATCAGATTTCATGAATATATTTGACAGTTCAATCATGATTATATGGGTTTTTCCACAGATTTTGATCAAAATGTTAAAATGGATATTTTTGATATGGTTTTCGCCGATTTTAGTCAAAATAATTGAATGAATATTTTTGACAGGTCTACCATAATTTGTTGATTTCATGAATATGTTTGACAGTTCAATCATGATATGGCGTTTATATGGGTTTTTTCAGTGATTTTGATTAAATTGTTAAAATGGATATTTTTGACAGGTCTTTCCTTGTGATCCGCAATCACCAGATTTCATGAATAAGTTTGACAGTTCAATCATGATCATATGGGAGTTTTCACAGATTTTGATCAAAATGTTCAAATGGATATTTTTGACATGACATGAACCATGAAATCAACATTTGTTTGACAATGTTTGACAGTTCATCATGATATGGCGATTATATGGGTTTTTTCACAGATTTTGATCAAAATGTTATATTGGATATTTTTTACATGTCTTCCGTTATGTGATGATTTTAATGAATATGTTTGACAGGTCAATCATGTTATGACGGTTATATGGTTTTCGCCGATTTAATTAAAATGATTGAATGAATATTTTTGACAATTCTATCATGATTGTAGATATCTTGTTTATTTTGTTTGTATTTAATGATTTATTTTCAATAAAAAAAAAAAAAAAAAAAAAAAAATTATATGGCGATTATATGGGTTTTTTCAGTGATTTTGATCAAAATCATAAAATGGATATTTTTGACAGGTCTTCCCTAATGATCCGCAATCATCAGATTTCATGAATATGTTTGACAGTTCAATCATGATTATATGGGTTTTTTTACAGATTTTGAAAAAATGTTATATTGGATATTTTTTTCAGGTCTCCCCTTATGATCCGAATTCATCAAATTTCATGAATACCTTTGACAGTTCAATTATGATATGACGATTATATGGGTTTTTTCAGTGATTTTGATCAAAATATTTAAATGGATATTTTTGACAGGACATATCCGCAATCATCAGATTTCATGAATAAGTTTGGCAGTTCAATCATGATTTTATGGGTTTTTTTCACAGATTTTGATCGAAATGTTCAAATGGATATTTTTGACATTAAATGAACCATGAAATGTTGATTTCATGAATATGTTTGACAGTTCATCATGATATGGCGATTATATGGGTTTTTTCACAGATTTTGATCAAAATGTTATATTCGATATTTTTTACATGTCTTCCGTTATGTGATGATTTTAATGAATATGTTTGACAGGTCAATCATGTTATGACGGTTATATGGTTTTCGCCGATTTAATTAAAATGATTGAATGAATATTTTTGACAGGTCTACCATGATATGCTGATTTCATGAATATGTTTGACAGTTCTATCATGATATGGCGATTATATGGGTTATTTCAGTGTTTTTGATCAAAATGTTAAAATGGATATTTTTGACAGGTCTTTCCTTATGATCCGCAATAATCATATTTCGTGAATATGTTTGCCAGTCCTATCATGATATGGCGATTATATGGGTTTTTGCAGTGATTTTGATCAAAATCATAAAATGGATATTTTTGACAGGTCTTTCCTAATGATCCGCAATCATCAGATTTCATGAATATGTTTGACAGTTCAATCATAATCATATGGGTTTTTTCACAGATTTTGATCAAAGTGTTCAAATGGATATTTTTGACAGGTCTACCATGATTTGTTGATTTCATGAATATGTTTGATAGTTCTATCATGATATGGCGATTATATGGGTTTTTTCAGTGATTTTGATCAAAATGTTAAAATGGATATTTTTTGACAGGTATCCAGGTATCCTTATGATCCGCAATCATCAGATTTCATGAATATGTTTGATAGTTTTATTATGATGTCATAATGGATATTTTTGACAGGTCTTCCCTTATGATCCGAAATCATCATATTTCATGAATAAGTTTGGCAGTTCAATCATGATTTTATGGGTTTTTTCACAGATTTTGATCAAAATGTTAAAATGGATATTTTTGATATGGTTTTCGCCGATTTTAGTCAAAATAATTGAATGAATATTTTTGACAGGTCTTCCCTTATGATCCGAAATCATCAAATTTCATGAATACGTTTGACAGTTCAATTATGATATAGCGATTATATGGGTTTTTCAGTGATTTTGATCAAAATGTTAAAATGGATATTTTTGACAGGTCTTCCCTTATGATCCGCAATCATATGATTTCATGAATATGTTTGACAGTTCAATCATGATTATTTGGGATTTTTCACCGATTATGATCAAAATGTTAAAATGGATATTTTTGAGAGGTTTTCCCTTATGATCCTAAATCATCAGATTTCATGAATATGTTTGACAGTTCAATTCAACCCATATGGGTTTTTTCACCGATTTTGATCAAATTGTTAAAAAGGATATTTTTGACAGGTCTTCCGTTATGATCCGTTATCATCAAATTTCATGAATATGTTTGACAGTTCAATAATGATATGATGATTTTTTGGTGTTTTTTCACAAATTTTGATCAAAATGTTATAATGGATATTTTTGACATGCATTTCGTTATGTGATGATTTTAATGAATATGTTTGACAGTTCAATCATGTTATGACGATTATATGGTTTTCGCCGATTTTAATCAAGATGATTAAATGAATATTTTTGACAGGTCTACCGTGATATGATGATTTCATGAATATAATTGACAGTTCACCCAAAAATGACGATTATATTGGGTTTTTGACCGATTTTGATCAAAATGTTAATATGAATATTTTTGACAGGTCTACCATGATGTGTTGATTTTTTGATTATGTTTGAGAGTTCACGCATGATATGACGATTATATGCCACATTTGGTGATCCACTACTAAGGTGCGCTTGTACTTATCTATAGATGCATAGTAGTGATGTAACGAATATTCGCATTCGCATTCGCATTCGCGAATATTCGCATATTTCAAAGTATTCGCATTCGCATTCGCATTCGCAAAAAAACATGCGAATGCTTTGCGAATATTATTTTTCTAATAAAGTATCTGGTCTGTTCCGTGCTGGCCGCATTTGTTGTATTGTTTCATGTTTTCGTTTGCTTGATAATGCTATTATTATTGGGAGAACTGCTATGAGTAAAGGCCCCTACAATAATTATATATACTATTTAGAGAATATTTATATCATACTACAAGGTGAACCACATTAAAGTATTCTATCAGAATTATCGGGGATTGAAGTCTTAGATCGAGGAATTTAGAGCAAACTTATTTGCAAATATTTATGATATAATTGTTCTGACGGAAACTTGGCTAAATTGTGGCATATTTGATAGCGAACATTTTCAAAACGAATGTACCTACAGTTTACCGGAAGGATAGGGATTTCATGTTGAGTGTTAAAAGGGATGGAGGTGGGGTCTTAATTGCTGTGAATCGGACACTAGGATGTTCACCCATTCTTGTTTGGAATGATATTGGTGAAATTATCTTTACCAGTATTCGTTTTTCATCGGCAACACATAGTTCCATGGAAAAATGCTCATTGCTACTGGGTATAGTATATATACCGCCTTCCACATCCTTGGATACTTAAAACATTTTTTTAAAGTGTATCTGAACGTTTAATTAGCTATAACGACAAAATGGACATTTGTCTTATTGGAGATTTCAATATCCCAACAATCCAATGGAAAAAAGACCCTGATATTGAGTCAATCTTTGTTCCGTATTCTTATTCGGGTCATGTTGCGCAGTATTTGATAGAATCTATATCTTTTCTCAATATGTTTCAGTATAACGGAATTTATAACAGCAATCAAGTTATCTTAGATTTAGTTCTTTCAACTATTCCGTGTTCTGTTACCAGATGTGACTCTCCACTGGTTGGTGAGGATTCACACCATCCTTCACTGTTGATAGATTATGAGTTTGAAATTGCTGAGGATTTGTCTCGAAATAATATGATCCAGAAATTGAATAACCTTCTTTAAGTCAAACTTTTCGGAAAAAAAATTCGAACTACAAAGTGTTGATTGGGTCAGCGTTTTGGGAAACGGACTGGTAAATGAGATGGTTGAATCGTTTTATGGTTATGTTTTCACTATGGAGAAGCATACACCTATGAAGAGGGTGTCCCTCTAATAAAACTGTGTTGTTGTTTAAGAGAAAGTCCAAGGCTTGGCATAAGTGGAAGACGTACCGTAATTATTCTGACTACAATTTATTTTCTCAACTAAGAGCTCAGTTTAAGTTGTCGCAGAATCACGATTATAGGTCTTTTATTAATACCACTGAGAAGTCACTTAAGGGCAATGTCAAGTCTTTCTTTTCGTTCGTGAATTTCCTTAAAGAATCTAGAGGCTATCCAAGGGTAATGGGTGACGGTGACCAGACTTTGAGCGATCCAAAGGGAGTTGCAAACTTGTTTTCGTCGTTTTTTGGTTCTGTATTTTCACTGAATAATTTACATGATTCTTATACTGAAGAATCGGAAAATATTTAACTAACTCATGTTTATCCACAGTTAACATCTTGAAATCTGATATTTATAAACGTTTATTAGGTATAGATGAGACAAAAGGAGTTGGCCCTGATGGTATAGCACCAATTATATTAAAGAGATGTGCAAGTCATTTGACCAAGCCATTGTATCTGATATTGATTAGGAGTTTACAAGAAGGGTGCTTTCCATGCAAATGGAAGATGGCTAGTATTACTCCTTTGCATCAATCTGGCAGCAAATTGGACGTTCGTAACTACAGACCAATTTCAATTCTATCACCTATTTCAAAAATATTTGAGGGTATTGTTCGTGATAAAATGACTTTTTCGTGAAGCCGTATCTTCTTGTAGAGCAGGATGGGTTCACGAGTGGAAGATCGACAGTAACAAATCTGATTTCATACACTGATTTTCTTTTCTCAGCTATGAACAATCGTATACAGTTGGATGCCATTTATATCGGCTTTCAAAAGGCATTTGATAAAGTAGAACATCGACTTTTTTCAACTAAGGTGGATTGACTCATATATTTCTGATAGATTGATGACAGTTAAACTTAACGGTTACTCATCTTGGAGTGTCAGTGTTTCATTTGGTGTCCCTCAGGGGTCTGTTTTGGGTCCTTTACGTTTCACAATATTGATAAACGACATAAAACAGTGCTTTAAACACTCAGAGCTCATATTATTTGCGGACGACTTAAAAATATACCGTCAAATTCAATCATTGTCTGACTGTGAAACGCTCAACGAAGACTTGGGAAGACTACACGAGTACTGTAATAGAAATAACTGGCACTTGAATCTGGAGAAATGTAATCTGATCTCTTTTATCAAAAATAGAAACAATATTCGATATACTTACAATATCCATAATCATGATTTAAAAGAAGTAAATAAGATTAGAGATTAAGGTGTGGTGTTTGATTCTGAGCTTCACTTTGATGATCACGTGAGCAAAATTATCGAAAAGAGCAATAAAATACTGGGATTTATTCTGAAATCTACAAAGTCATTTAGGTTATATGAATCGTATTTGTACTTGTACTTATCGTTGATTCGCTCCAAGCTGGAGTACTGTTCCTCCGTATGGAATCCACATTTTAAGAAATATGTCGATCAAGTTGAGAGAACTCAGTCTTAATTCATTCGTTTGGTTAGGAAGAGATTGCATTATCCTGTAGTTATTAAAGATTTGCCTAAATTGGAATTAAGAAGAGTTTTGCTGGATGCCTACAACCTGAGAAAAATATGCTTGTCCGAATACGATGTGCCTAATATTTTAGATAGGATTAATTTTAGAATGCCTACTTTAACAAGATCTTGTTTTCCGTTCTACATTAAAAAAACAAAAACTATTGCAGGCTCGCGAAACCTTGTTTATAGAATGTGCGATACTTACAATATGTAAGAACTTTTCACAGTGCGAAATGGTTGGTACATCGAACCATGGATTTAAGCGACTTATCGGTCGTCACGTTTTTGGTCCTGGGCCTGTCTCGGAGGTGAGCTGAATACCCCCCCCCCCTTTCCCAATCCCCTTTTTTAAAGTGCCAATTACGTCAGGTTTGTGAGAAAAGAGAGTTGAGAGAAGAATAAGATGAATAAAATAAAAATTAAATATATGTTTGATAAAATGTGAAGTGTTTGGGATAGTATTTATTTTTAGTCTGTTTTTTAAATTTTTGATTTTTCTTATTTTTAGAGTATTTTTGAATTGTTATTGCATACATTTTGGAAGTGTGAATGTGTTTGTGCGAATGAATGTATTATGTGTGCGAAATTGGGTGAGTGGGTGTATTGTGAATGAATGTATTGTGTGTAAGATTTTCTATAAGTGTTTTGTGTGTTATTGCTGAAGAGTGCACTGTTTGGATGTAAGACTATTGGAATGTTTTTGCACTTACATGTTTATATTTATATGTCTTTTATCTGTTGTGTACCATACAAATGAATAAATAAATAAATCAGTAATTCGGATACTTACCCAGTACATTGTGGAAAAAGGTACTTTTTTTTAACTTTTATTAATAAAAAATATGTTTACAAAGACTATATTATTTTGCCCAATCCCTTATGGGGATTTTGGGCTGTGATCTTAACTATCTTACATTACAATATATAATGTAAGATAGTTATACCTATAATAAATTCTGTCCGTCCCGCAAAGTCCAGAACAACCCGTGCCCAGCCCTTAGATCAACCATCGAGGATTTTTGTGTAATATGTATCTTTTAACCTTCTTTTTGAACTCCTCGATGAATTCGCATTGCTTCAAACAGGCAGGCATGGGGTTCCAAACATTGGGCAGCAACACATCGTCGGTCCTACGTCCATAGTCATTGTAAAGTTTGTTAATGCGCAACAGTTTGTTAGCCACTGATCTAGTCTGTCTACCATGTGCTATTAAAAGTCCGTCTTTAGGTCTTACTGCAAAAAAATATTCTTTAAGAAAACCGAGGAGTTTCGAAATATTTAAAATTCCTATACCATTTTGAAATTTCGGCGACGGGGGGGTAGAAATTTTAATGTTTGTGAAATATTGTAGAAATTTAAGCAAGTCAATATTCGCTATTCGCATTCGCATTCGCGAATGTCGGCATCAAATATTCGCATTCGCATTCGCATTCGCGAATATCCAAAATCAGACATTCGTTACATCACTAATGCATAGTTATATTATATTGTTTCTGGGTATTGTGTACTTACACTGCTTATGCCGAGAATTATAATTGTTACATTTCAGTGTACGAGGCCTGAACAGGGTCGTCAATTTACAGCTATACATGCATTACTGAGTACCTACCTACTGTATTTATCTATTTAATATTGTACCTTCTTTTATCAACTATATACTTTTTCTACATAATATTTTTTCATCTGTTGTTTACTGATACTAAATAATATATATCCTTCCATTTTATGAATATACATTTTTTTCTGTCTTTCACACTTGTATTAGTGTTTATATTCTTCTTATCTGATTATTTATACCAGTACTTATCTATTAGAAATTAATTGGTAGTATGTACATATGTTATTTCTTTTTTTTTCCTTTTTGTATACTTATTGTTTTTCTCTTTGTGCATTATTTCTCTTGACTGTTCCTTTTTATTTATATTATTTGTAAAGGCTAATACAGCCGTTTATTTTGTAAATTAATTAAATAAATGAAAAAATAAATATGGTTTTGGCCGATTTTGATCCAAATGATTGATGAATATTTTTGACAGGTCGTCCGTTGTGTGATGATTTCATGAATATGTTTGACATTTCATACATTTATGACGAATGTATGGGTTCTCTCACTGATTTTGATGATAATGTTATAATGAACATTTTTGACAGCTCTACCATGATTTGTTGATTTTTTGATTATATTTGAGAGTTCACTCATGATATGACGATTATATGGGTTCTCTCAACGATTTTAGTCAAAATGATTAAAAATTGATATTTTTGACAGGTCTTCCGTTATGTGATGATTTCATGAATATGTTTGACAGTTCAATTATGTGGTTTTTACCGATATTAATTAAAATGATTGAATGAATATTTTTGGCAGGTCTACCATGATATGTTGATTTCATGAAAATGTTTGAAAGTTTAATCATGATATGACAATCTTATTTTTGTTTCACAGATTTTTGTCAAAATGATTACATGAATATTTTTGACAGGTCGTCCGTTGTGTGATGATTTCATGAATATGGAGAAGAGGCGAAAGAAGTATGTAGGGTTAGATTTTCATGGCGTTCTGTTCTCTCCGCCTACCCCAATTGAGACGCAGCGTGAGGGAAACATAAAGTTTAATTATTACTTACTTATACAGCTAAAAAAATGTACAGCTGAATATAAGCCTCCCCTATTTGTCTGAGCTTTCTGCAACCAGTCAACGTGATTCTTCTAATGTCATCTGATCAACGTGTTGGAGGTCTTCCTCTACTCCTTTTATCATCACGTGGTCTCCACTCTACTACTCTTTTTAGCCATCTTTGATCTTTAAGTCTAGCAACATGCCCTGCCCATGACCACCTCAACCTTGCCAATTGTATAATTATTATTTTATGACGAAACACTTACAAGTACTTATGGTTATTCTGCTTTTTTCTCTTTTAGACTACGATTTCAGGATTGTCTCATACGAGAATAATAGAGAATCCGAGTCACTCGACCTATGTTGGAGCAGAAAATGGTGTTTACCTAATATAACCTATAGAATAAACGTTAAAAAAAACTACGGTGGAGAAGAATTACTTGAATATAATGACTAAGAAAATATAAATGAAATGATTAGATCGTATAAAATAGATGTTACAAGGTGAAATAAATGTTACTGATGAACAATTTGCGGGTAAAGTGTGCTTCAATGAAGCTAAGCCAAATTTTGTGCATCGGCACACCATCTTAAAAAGAGTTTAAACAAATGATTTGCTGCAACATGCAAAGCAAATGACTGTTCTATATTGAAAAAAAAACTATACATCTGGAAAATTGCTACAAATTGTTACAAATTAAAATGTCTAGTTTAAAAAATATTCAAGTAACGAAATTATTTTTGTAAATTTGGTTAATTGGAACAGGTGTTTTGTTCCACTATAAATTATTGATCACGAGAGAGACGACTTTCGACTTATTAGCTCATTATCAATCTTGTTTCCTATCGCTGTACTATCGGATATGATGTCATAATAACGTCGAGATTCAGCCCAAATTAATTTATTTACCTAATTATGGAATTCTACTACGTGTGGACCGACATTATTAATACATTTTAAATAACTTTGTAGGGGGGGGAAGGGGTGATGGCGAAAAAACACCTAGCCAACCCAAATGTCAACCTCACCTGCACGCGGTCCCCCCTGCTAGATAACCGACGAGGCTCTGACGACCGAAAATCGGCGGGATAACCGTACCACCGGCTTGGGTCCAAATCCCCACAGCACATAAGGAAGGAGATCCGAAAAATCCCCCATACCAACCCGTCTGGACAGCGTGGTATGGAGCTACAAAAATGTAGCCGTCCAAAATAACCCCCCAATATGATAGACACAGAAAACAAACAAAACCCTTCTGGTTGCCATCCTGATGTTAACCACAGCAGCGGTTGGCAGAAGGTGGCAGCAATTCGGACACAGAAGACCAACAAAGGCTGCAACGAGACGACTTCGGCAAGGAAAAAGGACACGAAAGGATCAACACATAACCCACAGACGAAAATATTCATTGCTACCTTTAATGCCAGAACACTAAGAACGGAGGACAGGTTAGTTGAGTTGGAGGAAGAACTGACAAAGATTAAATGGCACGTCTTGGGTATATCTGAGGTGAAACGTAGAGGAGAAGATTGTTTGATCTTAGAGTCAGGCCACTTATTTTACTACAGAGGCAACACGAATGAAACAACCGGCGGAGTAGGATTTTTGATAAACAAAAACATTCAAAATCGAGTTACCTGTATCAAGTCAATATCTGACAGAGTTATTTACTTGATAATAAAGATAAATGATAGATACAGTCTGAAACTGATCCAAGTGTATGCACCTACATCATCCAGCACTGATGACGAACTAGAAGAATTCTACGATGATATGAGCCAAAGTTTAAGAAACGACAACACACACCTAACATGCTTCGAAATAGGTAAAAGACTATCTGACATGAAGACAAGTGTAGGTGAATTTGGACTGGGAACAAGAAACGAAAGAGGAAACATATTGGTAGATTTCCTACAGGAAAATAATTTATACGCTATGAACACGTTTTTCAATAAGAAACCCCAGAACAAATGGACATGGAAAAGTCCTAACGGCAACATAAGAAATGAAATTGACTTTATTCATTGCACTCACAAATACATTATCAGCGATATATCAGTGCTGAACAGGTTCGCAGTAGATAGCGACCATAGATTAGTAAGAGGCACAGTAACTTTTAATACCAAATTGGAAAGACTGAAACTTATCAAAAAGCCAAAACACAATGTATATGAGATGCTAACTTCAAAAACTATAGAATATCAAGCGACTATTACTACAGAAATGAGTAAGTCTCCATTCCCTTCTTCAGGTACATACGAAGAAATGAATCAATATATAACAGACACGTTAAACAAAGCTGTTGAATCAATATCCTCTAAATCACCCCCAACAAAAAGTGACAAACTAACTGACGCGACAAAATTACTTGTCAAGAAAAGAAACGATATGAGAGGTCAAGGTAAACAGGATACAACAGAATATAAAACACTGAACAAAATGGTTCGCAAATGTATTCGAAAAGATGTGGCAAAGCACAAAGAAGACCTAGTCAATGAAATCATAAAAAACAGCGGAGGAACTAAGATCCTACAGAAGAAGCTTAGTATTGGCAAAAAACAAATAACGACATTGTGTAGAGAAGATGGTAGCGAAAGCAGTAACAGATCTGAAACAGTGCAAATAGCTCAAAACTTCTATGAAAAACTATATTCCTCACGAACATCTGATAACAGCGAAACACGCAGTAGAAGTAAAATCACTAATGTAGGATCTGAAGATATACCAGATATAATACTAGACGAGGTCAAGCATGCCATGGAACAAATGAAGAATAAAAAAGCCCCTGGTCCTGATGGTATAACCATAGAGACAATTAAATACGCAGGAGAGCCTCTTCAACAAGCAGTGGTATCTCTATTCAATAAATGTCTGGAAGAAGAGAACATACCGCAAGAGTGGAACAATGCAGCGATCAATCTCTTACACAAAAAAGGTGACCACAGGAAGTTGGAAAACTATCGACCAATAAGTCTTCTATCACATTTGTATAAGTTGTTTACAAAAATCTTAAACAATAGACTCACTAACAAACTGGATGCATACCAACCAGTGGAACAGGCTGGATTCAGGAAAGGATTCAGCACGAATGACCACCTTCAAACGTTGAAGAACGTTATCCAGAAATGCAACGAGTACAATATGCCCTTATCACTGGCTTTCATTGACTTTGAAAAGGCCTTTGACTCTATAGAGACATGGGCGGTGATGAAGGGTCTAGATAATTGTAGAATAGACCACCGATACTCACAACTCCTGAAAAATATTTATTCTAATGCTACTTCCGTTGTACAACTCCATGAACCCTCCGAAAAGTTCCATGTCAGAAGAGGAGTAAGACAGGGAGATACAATATCTCCTAAATTATTTACATTGACTCTGGAAGACGTCTTCAAAACCCTTGATTGGAGCGACACAGGTATCAACATCAACGGCGAAAACTTAAATAATCTAAGGTTCGCAGATGATATAGTCTTATTTGCCAAAAACGATAGAGAACTGGAAAACATGATAATTGATGTCAACACAGCGTCCCAAAGAATAGGCCTAAAAATGAATATATCAAAGACCAAAGTCATGAGTGATGCAAACCAGTCATGTAATATCGTGGTAGATGGACAAGCTATCCAACAAGTTGATAGCTATGTATACCTAGGGCACACTGTAAAACTTGGAAGAGAGAATCAAGAGGTAGAAATTGAAAGAAGACGAGGCTTGGCATGGGCGGCCTTTGGTAAATTATCTTATATCCTGAAATCCCCGAAATACCCAAATTATCTGAAAAAGAAGCTATTTGATGCCTGTGTTCTCCCAGTGCTCACCTATGGCTGTGAAACTTTTGTGTTCACGAAAAGAATTTTACACAAATTATCAGTGACGCAAAGATCCATGGAAAGGAGAATGCTGGGTATTTCACTGAGAGACAGGAAAACTAATGTATGGATCAGAGTAAAGACCAGGGTCGTCGATGTCGTTCACAAAGTTTCTAGTCAGAAATGGAGTTGGGCTGGTCATGTGGCCAGAACCACAGACTCTAGGTGGACAAAGAAAGTTCTGGAGTGGAGACCTAGAACAGGCAGAAGAAGTGTTGGTAGGCCTCAAGCACGATGGTCGGACGACATAAGACGGGTTGCAGGGGTCGGCTGGATGCGGTCTGCCCAGGATAGAGAGCTGTGGAGATCAATGGGGGAGGCCTATGTTCAACAATGGACGCAGGGAGGCTGACATGATGATGATGATGATGATGATGAACTTTGTATCTTTTTCAGTATTCAGTATTTTATTACATCTACGCCTATTTAATTAAAAAGTAATTGCTTATTGTTCTATTACGACTACTAATTATTTTTCGCAGTTATTGACATAGTTCTAACTTGAAACTAGCCACTAATAAAGTGTTATATAGTACAAATAATTTCAAACTACTCAGTCCATTTTAGAGACAGTTAATTATCAGTTGTCAATCAATTTTTCAGTCGCCCATTTTCCGCATAATTATTAATTATCTGGATAAGTATTAAACAAGGACAAGGACATAAACATGTTTACAATATTTGACAAGGAAGTTCTATTTTCACTATTAATTAAGGCTGTTCTAATGATTCTTGTCGGTGTGTGGATAAAATGGATTTGGAACAGGAAGAAAATGTATGTGCTCAGTTACAAGGTACCAGGACCTGTTTCATTGCCGATAATTGGAAATATTTTTCAATTAAGATTAATGTCAGATCATAATGGTAAGTTATTTTGAGTAGAGCCATTTTAATTTTTATCAATTATCTTGTATGTATCTGTAATATGTAACATTTTCACAGAGGCTACGACAAGACAGTTGTGGATTATAAATAACTATCTATTATTTTTTCCAAATATCGAAACATAATGTTTGTTTCAAATAAGCCAAAAATTAATTAATGATAAATTTATGACCCTTTATAAATATCTACGTACCTAAATACGATAGAAAAGTTATGTTAAATATATATTTGTTTATTTACATAGTAGAGATTCAAACAATTGTATTACAAATAACATCAAACGAATTATACAAAGCTTTAAGTGGGCCAATAAAATTCTCAATCAATACATAATCGATTAATCGAATGTGTCATCGATTATCATTAAATGTCATTCAACAGATAATCTTTTATGCATATATGCATCGAAATACGAGTACATCGTAGCCATTCTTTCGATTTGTTATGTGTGAATCTTCCAATGTACATTCACAGCCTTGATTTTACCACGATTGATAATTAGACCCATCATTTCATTTTCTCGTTTTACACGTCTAAACATTTCTGCTAACTCCTGGATACTTGGTGCTATAAGATAAGTGTATAAATCTTATATTGTTACATTTTTCCTTCTAATGTGATTCCATCATTCCATCCATCCATCCAAACATGACGTTCTTTTCACAGAAGTTAAATGTTTCAGCTAAAAAAAAGAAATCGAAGTTGAATTAAAAGATTTTATTTATTCATCAGTTGATTACAGAACAGAACCTTCATGTTTAGGTTAATTGAAACAAGTGTTTCACGACGTCTTTGGATATATCACGACTTTCAATAAGCCGAATGATATTTTTCCCGATCAATAATTTATAGTAGAAAGAAAAACCTGGTTCAATTTATCTAATTACGGAATTCTACTACTTGTGCACCAACACAATAAACTTATTTACTTTTTTTCCGATAGCCGAACAGCCCTTGCAGGACCTTTGACTCCGAAACAATAGATCTCCAAGCCTTTCTATCTAGAGCAATGGACTGCCAGTCGTCTTTAGCTTTGAGCTCCTCTAGATCTCGGTTAATGTTATCCAACAATTAATACCTTCATATTTATTTTTTTAATATTCAATATAAAAATTTATGTTTAGAAATCCTAAATGTGCTAATAAAAATGAAGGAAGAATATGGAAGTTTCTTCAGAGTTTGGTTTGGACCTATGCTCTTTGTTGCCATCACTGATGCAGAAGATTTCAAGGTTTGTAAAGCAGCAAATTATTTACACTTCCATTATCTTCGTAAAGTAAACTAAAAAGATTTGTTTTAAACAGATTGATGCACATCTACTCACAAAAAATGTACATTTAAATCTGCCTTACTAGTCATGGTTAGTATGAGAATAAAGTTACGTCTGAGAAAACAAAATTAAACAATATATAGTATTTTTTATTGGTGTACCTCCTCAACAAAAAACGGAAAATTCACATGTGATCATTATTCAATTTTCATTATTTTCGTTATCATGATTAATTCATTAAAATGTAAATAGTTGTCGAATAAACTAAAAAAAAACAACTATTAAGATGATAAAATATGTGTGCAAAGTCCACACTAAATATATTACTTAAAGCCGTTATGAATAATTATTATATCCATTTTATCTATTACTCAAATAATAACGATTATTTCCTGTAAATCTAGTATTTATTTACCTATTTATTTTATTATTCTTGCACATCATCATTTGGATAACAAAACCAACAAAGGGCGGCGGCAAAATTGCCATCCACACTTCTCAGCATTATACAACCAAATAAGTCTCCATATGATCAGTCATGGTCACACAAAAACTTAACAGTCTAATGCCGGGAAAAATTAATCTATCCAGATATACAGGATATCAAAGGATTAGGCTCAGAACGCGGGTTCAAAATACCAGCATTGTGCCTGAAATATCTGTGTTCAAAAACTTTTTTACAATATTACAAGTGTTTATTATAATAGATTTTTGAGTTTTAATGTACAAATTAACTGGTTAATCTAATTTTTGTAAATTATTTATTAAAGATTCGGAGTTACCCCTGTAGCTGACATGACTAAAGGTATTATATAAACGGACCTAGAATGCCAAATATTTTTTATTTCTCCTGCTAGTTTTTTTACGTATTTACGTATTTTTTCTGCGACGGTTGTTTGTATATTATGTGTATTTGGGACAGCGATGTCGATTAGGTACGTTATTTTATTACGTTTATCATGTAATACTAAATCGGGTCTATTATGATGTATTTGTCTATCTGTTATTATGGTTTTATCATAATAGAGCCTGTAATTTTGATTTTCTAAAACCGGTTCCGGGTTGTATTTATAATAAGGAATTACATTTTGTGAGTTTAATAGATTATGTTTAATTGCTAAATTTTGATGTATTATTTTTGCGACATGATTATGTCTATTAGTATATTCAGTTTGAGCGAGAGTAGAGCAACCCGAAACTATGTGTTGTATTGTTTCCGGTTTGGCCAGACATTTCCTACACGAATCATCAATTATATTTTGATTTTTTATGATATATTTTTGATAATATTTTGTATTTATTACCTGATCTTGAATTGCTAGCATAAAACCCTCGGTTTACCCATACAATTCCCCAATGGTCAACCACCTGTTTGACGCATATTTGTCAACATAAAATTGGTTGAGATCATTGAGGTGTCTAGGATGGTTGGTTGTATTAATTCACCACAAAAGGTGTGCTGAAAGAATTTACTATAGAAAGAATAGATTAATATTGTTGTAATATTTATCAATTTTTACGAAATATATCTATGTACTAATTGCGACAAAAAAAATTAACAGACGTCTGATTTCTTCAACTGAAGTCTGACTGAAGGCAAGATTAAGATCGTATTTAAATTGTGTCATGTTATATTCTTAATGAACAAAATGTACTTAAACAACCAAAGTTTTTCATCATTTCATTAAATGGACCAAATGATGTATCTGTTGACGCATTTTTTCAAAAGTATTTTCTCTTCCTATCTGAATAAATAGTGAAGAAATTATGTTTCAGAATGTACTGACTAGTAAAGCAACTTACAATAAAGGATTCGCATATGACGTGCTGAAATATACTATGGACGATGGACTCCTCCTTACATCTGGTAGTCAATATTTTATAAATGTATTATTCGATGTTTAATAACCAAAAGATGTTTTCCTATAGAAGTACAATTGACAGAGAATTACCAACCTTCCGCATGTCTGGGGACTTGTATTTCTATTCTATTTTTTGAAGGGTTTGAAATTAATTTATTTACGAGTGATCAAGATTTGGGAACCTCAATTCATCAGATTATTTACGAGTGATCAAGATTTGGGAACCTCAATTCATCAGATTATTTAAGAGTGATCAAGATTTGGGAACCTCAATTCATCAGATTATTTATTTATCAAGTATACATGCAGTCATATTGCACATTTTACGAAATACTAAAAAAATTAACAATTAAAACTCGCAGTCATTAAAAATTATCGGTGTGTTTTCATTGTATTAATAATTATATACTAAGGAAATTGTGTGGCCGGTCTAAAGGTCTGATATTCCTCTAACCGAGAGAAACAAACAAAACAATTATCATATCATTTTTTAATAGTATCATTATATATAATTGTATCAAATTTATCGCAATTTTTATTGAGTTTCAAGATTAAAATTGTGCTACAACTTTTTTGTTATAGGTAATAAATGGAAAGCACATCGACACATAATAAATCCAGCATTCGCTATGACAACCATCAGAAAATATCAGTCTACACATAACTTCTATGCTGTGAAGATGGTAAATACGATGAAGCAATACATTAATAAGGGATATGTTGACGTATCTACATTTTTTCAAAGATATAGCGCAGATTGTATTTCTCGTAAGTATATCTCAGTTTAAGACTGGATATCTCAGTTTGAGTTTGTACTATACTATACCCTCACGTCGTGTCCCAGGTGGGGTAGGCAGAGAGAACGAAACGCCAAGCAGATATCTTTACACACTTCCTTCCCTTCTTCCACATTCATACAGTTTCTCATACACGCACGTCAGTTTCTCTTACCAACCACACGGCCGTCCTTGAGAATTTGATCCACGTGATCAAGTCACGTGGTTCTCGGACGCCCGCGTTTCCTCACACCCTCTCTTTTAGACAAGTATATCCTCTTTGTCATTCTTACCTAGTTCATTCGTTCAACATGTCCAAACCACCATTGAGTTTGTTGTGGCTTAAAAAACTGTTACATAAATCTCTAATAATAATTTTCCATATTAATTACGATACAATGTCTGTCAGTGGATAAATGGCCTAAGAGATTACATCTTTCTAGTATTACACTATACTATACCCTCACGCCGTGTCCCAAGCGGGGTAGGCAGAGATAACGGAAGCCAAACAGATCTATCTTTACACACTTCCTTCGCTTCCTCCACATTCATACAGTTTCTCATACACGCACGTTGGTTCCTCTTACTCGACACGCGGCAGTCCTTGAGAATTTGATCCACGTGATCAAGTCACGTGGTTCTCGGACGCCCGCGTTTCCTCACACCCTTTCTTTCAGACAAGTATATCCTCTTTGTCATTCTTACCTCGTTCATTCGTTCAACATGTCCAAACCACCGTAGTTTATTCACGCGCATTCTATCCACAACACTCTTCTTGCATCCACTCATTCTTCTAATATCCTCATTCTTCACTCTATCACGCAGCGTTTTACCAACCATTCGTCTCAACGATCGCATCTCCACTGTATTTATTCCACTTTCATCCTTCTTCAGCCACGTCCATGTCTCGCTTGCGAAAGGCGATGCATGGAGGAAAAATGATGTGAAAGAAGCTGTAGATAAGAAGAAGTATGCTTGGAAAGACTTTCTGAGTATAAAACAGTGTGACACATTTGAAAAAAAAGCGAAAGAAAGAAGTATACAAGACATACAAGAAGGAAGTGCGTGAAGTTGTGAAAATGAAGGAAAAAATGCTTGAAGATGAAGAATGTAAGAAATTGTCTACGTATGCGAGTAAGAATATGAAGATTTTCTTTCTAGTATTCAGTGTTCATAAAGAAATTTTGCCTATGTGTTTAAGCGCATAATTATTTGTATCTCGGAGTTCTCTCCGAGACTATGTCGAATTTTGCCTAAAATAATATCATCTCTCTTTCTCTCTCTCTCTCTGAGTTTATTTCATTTTATCTTGGTGTAATCATTCAGGATATAAATGTCATAGTGTCACTCTCCCCGTAGTATTCCGATACCTAGCCCGGAATAACTACAACAACTTGCTATACAACAACTTAAGTGATCCACAATTATTTTTGGCAGTAATTTCGTGCTTGTGAGCATGTATGAAGAACTCGTAAATGTATTAAGAGCAAGTGTACATAATTTTCTTACAGCCATTCTGAAAAATTATGTCTCGTGATATAGTGTAGTATAAACAAGAGTGAGCATAATGACTAACATAATAAATACATAGTAAATCGAAAGTAAAATAATCAAAGCAGTGCCTATATAACTCACTTGTTCATAATACATGTTATGCATTTTCTTTCAGATAGCCTTTTTGAGATGAAATTTAACTTTTACACTGGTGAAAGTGACGCATGCCTCGAGGCCATAAGAAGGTAATATTACATAACTTCATGTAATCGTAAAGTAAATTAAACTGTCCAGCGGAGTCTTCGGCAAAGAACAGATTTTCCATTCTTTATTGTAAGATTCAAAGTAAAATATAGGAATTCGTTTGATATGACGAATACTAAGAGCCCCGTTTAGCAAAAACGGTAAAATCTTCAATTTTCAACAAATTTGATAGAAAAAGTGCCAAAACTTGTTGACCCTTGCGAACATATTGATTTGATAAAATAAAAAAAACAAATATTAACCACCAATATTAGTTTTTTACTAAAAAATAAATAAATCGCAGATTGACGAGATATATTTAGGTACTCTTTTAATTTTACATGAAAAAGAAAATTAGTTTTTACATGATTGATCTATTTCTGAACAATTTTTTTCAGCATATCAAAAGTACATTATGAGAGAATATGTAAGATCTGGATGCATTCTAATCAAATATTTGAAATGAGTAAAATTTATGAGAAATTCGTAAAGGATGTGAACGTTTATAAGAATTTCTTCTATCCACATGTAACTAATTATGTCAATCAATACATAGAAAATGCCAAGATAAATAAAATAGTTGCTAAGAAAATCAACTGTAAGTACTTGTATTATTTAAAATATTTCTTTTCATTTATTCACTATACAAGAGCAGAAATTGTTTTGTTGAGAGATCAATCAATACTTATCATAATAACTTCATACCGTATCCCACTTAGAATAGGCAGAGAGAACGGAACGCCATATAGATATACCCTGACATTCTTCTACATTCATACAATTTCTCAAACACGCGCGGCGATTTTTCTTACTCAACCACGGCCGTATTTGAGAATTTGATCCACGCGATCAAACCACGTGGTTCCAGTCACCCGCGCTTTCTTACACCCTCTCTTTGCCACCCTTTCAATCATACAAACTATCGTAACTTATTTACATGCATTCTATCCAGAACATTACTCCTGCATCCACTTATTATTTTGTCTCTCATTTGTCATGCAACGTTTTACCAACCATTCTTCTCACCGATCACATCTCCATTGCATTTATTCCACTTTCGTCTTTCTTTAAGACTCTACCTATTAATGGGAAATCATTATAGTTACTTTTTGCACCAAATCTACCTATATATGTATTTTAAGCATTTTATTTCTGCATAGCAACCGATAAAATTATGAGACATTCCAGCTACCTTCGAATTTTAAAATAGTTTAATATTATTATAATTTAATGTAAAGATATAACTCATAATGGTGAAATTATTAATAAATTTGAAATTAATAAGTTATATTAAGATATATTTATACAATATACATACATTTCATTCAGTTGTATGTCTCCTCCAGATATGCAACTTTATCAATCCTAGCGCACCAGTACCAAATAAAATAGCCTTTTTCAATAACCGTACATTATATTTACACTTATAAGATAAGTAAAGTAGGTATACACATTTGTATTATCTATAATACCTATAATACGTATTTCAATATTTATGTATTATCAAAACAATATTTTCAACGCTTTATATCCAAATTTGATATGCGTCTAGAATATAATATTATATTTCTAGCTTTTGATAACTTGGATGGAGACTATATTTTGGAGAGTAATGAAGATGTAAAGAGTCGTTCTGTTATAAATATTCTGGCTGAGGCTCACATGGCTGGAGACATGACTATGGATGAAGTTATAGCGGAATTTAACAACATATTTGACGCGGCACGTAAATTAATATTATTTATATCAACACGGGCATAGTGGTACTGACAGACTAGAGAGAGTTGAAAGGATAAATGAATTGTCACCTTAACGGATAAATAGGAGTCCTTGGACTCCTGAAATATCCGAGAAATAAAGTTATTTCAACATACTATTTATAATTACATACAAATATCATATAATTTATTATGCATTTAATACGATAGTGTAGTACATAATAAATCTAATTGAGGCATCCAAAGCAAAAGTGGACTAAGCTACATGATGACCAATATTGAGTTCAATGTCAATGTTGGAAACTTCAAATATCAATGTTAGATCAAGTTAAGTCCACTTTCTCTTGAATTGAAAAAACAGATTTTACATAAATTTCCATAGTTAAATCAACATGTGGCTTTGTCCAATTTTGCTTTGAATGCCTCAATTCAACTAAAATTATTCATATTTAGCTAGTAATTCAGTGCCATACCTATAATTGCGTCACAAAAAACACGCACATTGTTCATCTTTATCACTCATTATATCACTATTTTATAAATTGTTGAATGTTATACTGGATTTCCAGGGTATGGATTCAGCTTACACAAACATCAGTGCCTCTACACTCTTACTTGGAATGCACAAACATGCACAAGATAAACTGTGGGCAGAAATAAAAGACTTTTATTCTCACGATATGGACGCTGAAGTAATGACAGAGCATTTCAAACATCTACCTTACCTTGATATGGTCATGAAGGAGACCATGAGACACTTTGCAACAGGACATATGCAGATGAGAGATATTCCAGAAGACTTCTATTTGAAAAGCCGTAATTTCAAACTTTTTATGTTTTTCAGATATCCCGAACTTATATATTTTTTTTTCCCTTACTTTCCTAATATAATAATAATCATATATGTAAAGACAATTCGTGAGCAATTGTCAATTGTCAAGTGACAATTCGACAAATGAGTTCGTCGGTAGCCTGGAGGTAGAGTCTCGGCCTCTTGAACAAGGGGTCCGCGGTTCGATCCCAGGTGCCGGCAAACTCCCCTTTCACGACACAAGCTTTTAGCTTACTGTGGAAGGTGTATAAGGTTGTATTTGGGTTTATAACAAAACCCAGATATATCTTTTTAAAAAAAAAAAAAAAATTCATACAAATTGAACCAGTCCCAAACTAAGATACAATGAAATTTGTGTAATGGATACTAACGCGACGATTCACATACACACAATGCACTAAAAGTAAACACAAACGAATATGTATGTTACACCCAGAACTAGAACATTGAAGAGAGACCAACGTGACACCCTCTGATATCTCAGGAGTCATAAGACTCTTATTTATCCACACATTCAAACCAAAATCGTCCTCTCACGGGCGGGCCATTGCCGGACGGCCCTTCAGGTCTGTCTAAAACCGCCATCGTGGGAATCTTCTTAATCTTCGGAATCTGCCAGAACTAGGACAATTTGAAAAATGTATTTTAAAAAAAAAAAAAAAAGATATATCTGGGTTTGTTATAAACCCAAATACAACCTTATACACCTTTCACACTAAGCTAAAAGCTTGTGCCGTGAAAGGGGAGTTTGCCGGCACCTGGGATCGAACCACGGACCCCTTGTTCTGAAGGCCGAGACTCTACCTCCAGGCTACTGACGAACTCTAAACTCTATTGTTCATTATGATTTAATCGGAAATCAAACCTGGGACTCCATCATTCAAAGGCATCGGCGTTAACTTTGCTATAAACCGATCGTAAAATTACTCACATTAGTATCTTTTTTATATTTTTATTCAGTTAACTAATAGCAAAATTTTATCCTTTCAGAAGATGTTGTGATACCAGCAGGAGCCCATATAGTCCTCTTGAATTCTTTGTTATATAAAGATAAAAAATACTGGAAGAATCCATCAAAATTTGATCCAGAAAGATTCAGTCCTGAAGAGACAGCCAAGAGACATCCGTTTGCTTTCATTCCTTTCAGCAGTGGACTTCGCAATTGTATTGGTAATATTTATGAATCATATTCAATTACCTATCTATTCATACAATATTTACTATTGCTTTGTGTATACACATTGTGCGTCTAGTTGCTGGCTCACTTTTGGATGATATCGTGATGATGTGTATGAGTTATAATATAAATGTATAAGTACATATATATATGGACAATTTGTAAAGCGCCGTTTACTCATATAATGGCCTCAAGGACACCGTATACCGCATCCATCACCAAATATATATAGAAAATTACATATACAGAAAATTACCCTTACACGATAGTTTATAGAGTTTTGTTAGATGATATTACGGTGTAACTTCAAAATCTTATTTCAAATAAATATTATAAAAGCATACCTTCACGCCGTGTCCCAATTCGGGTTGTCAGAGAAAATGGAACGCCAAATAGATCTGTAGGCCTAGTCAAAACACATTCGAATGTTGACGACGTTGCGAGAACGCGTCAATTTTCGTAGCTAAAATACACAAGTAGCCGAAAACGGAACGAAAACCTAACGCTAAAATGTGTTTTGACTAGGCAAACAGTACATATAAATCAATCATATATATGAAGGTGAAGGTTTTACTCCAATTCACTGCGTACAGTCGGGCAGAGACTTTGGCTCATGCCTTTGCATACGGAACGAGGCTT
>CANPUW010000043.1:0-31447 GCA_947579605.1 Athripsodes cinereus
GTGAACCCAAACTTGTATAGCCTCCAGGTTGATGGGGTCCTGCCTGCAACTCCCAACGCACTTCTTGTGCCACGGGACTCCTTGCTGGCAGCTCTCCTCGTCTCATATCCAGGGAACATCTGAGCAGGTCCAACTTCTGACTGGACTCAGTGAGGCTAGTCTGAGCCTCCTGCAGAGCTTTCTTGTCGGGAGCTCTGGAGCTCTGCAACAGTCTGATGGCATTCTTGGAACCTTCCACCACTGCTGCTTCAATGCGCAAACGGTTCCGTAGCTCATTGATTCTTTCATCCAAAGCGGCATTCTCCCCTCCATCTGCACCTCCATTGGCTCCTGGTCCAGCCAGGTGCTCACTGGAGCCATCTCTGTGTCGCCCTCCCTGTCTAGTTTTGAGTATCTTGAGGCGCAGATATTCTATTTTAGCTTTCGAGTCTTGCAACATCTGATGTGCCTCCCCCAGCAGCTTTTTGTCTCTGGCCTGATGACCGGCACTGATGCTCTGAATCATGTTCTCAGCTCCTTGTTTCACTTTTAATTCAATGTTGAGTTGCTTTTCCAGTGAGGCCAGTCTCCTATCGCCACTGGAACCGGCACCCAGAGGCTCTCCACCCCTCTCTCCCAAAGGCTCTTCCTCATCGTATGACGGATCCCCCGCTCTCTGAGGAGTGTTCTGACCACGAGATAAAATTATTTGGGACTCCAGTTCTTGTAGTTCGAAAGTGAGTTCTTTTAACTTTGCATTTGATTTCTTTACAATGTTGGCCACATCTGCTAAGGAGCGCCTGTCAGTGGCGACTTCACGTAATTTTTCAGCGCCCTCTTTAATTTTGAGCTCTTTTCTGATCTCACGCCGAATAAGTTCTTTAAGCTCCTCCAGCTTGGCCGGCAGTGCAGGCTCTGGTACAGATTCAGTCTGAACGCCATATTTGTGTCCTAACTCGTACAACACAGGATGTCTGATGTAGTCTCCCTGGTAGTACCCTGGCTCTGCCATGTTAGAGTTGGACAGTCACCCTTTGGCTCCAGACCAACTCCAGTCCACAACTTTCAACACTCGCAACTAACTGCGCTACTCGATACAAAACTCACCCACTGCCAATCATATCATTCTGAACACTTCACGGATGTAACCAAACGAAAACATTAAAATAAGAACAAGTTTAATAATAATAATCGAACAAAAAGGTTAACACAACCAAAAATAACGAACAAAGCACCCAAATTATAATTAAAATTTATATCACCGACCATTACATACTAAACTTCCACCCATGTTGTCCATAGACAAACGCACTGCGCTTAACTGCCTCTAAAAAAAGAGAGAACAGACAATACGTGTAAAGTGCCATTTACATTTATCACTTTAAAAAGACATGATTGTCTGTGTTCAGGGCTGGGTTCACGATAGCATAAATATCGCTCGACGTCGAGTGACCTGAGCGACCATGAAGTTGCAGTGAGTGGCGAATGTCACCCCGGATATCGTGAACAACTTTGAGCGTTTTTATGATCCAAATGTCATTGTAATGGCGCCATTTTCGTAAGATTCATTCGCGATCTGAAAAATCTGCACTAACTATTTTAATTTCTCTTCCATTTCACTTCTTTAACTAAAAAATAAGATTTTCTATTTTGAAAAATTGTATACGACAAGAATGCACCATAATTACGATTAACTTCGCAATTATTTTGACAACCACCATCACTCAAACGTCAAAGTAACTGTCAGAGCGATAATCACCCTACTATGATTTCGGTTGTTCGGTTGTCACCCGATGACGTGCCTGAACGCGACAGTGCGAGTCGTCGGGTGACTCGCTCCGGCTTCGTGAACGATCGGAGCGTCGTCGAGTGATCACTCGGCGACTGTATGAACGCTGCCCTGGATCATCATCCAGAGACCGAAGCTGTTCATCGAAAATTAACAAGTCATATGAGATAGCCTAACAGTTGGCAACTATAGACGATGATACACGATGATGATTGTGTTATTGCCTTTTTCGTGCATAATTGTCTGTCGTTGCCTCGTATTGGACGTATTTGAGATGATTCTACACACATCAAAAGGATATATAAATCTATATCTTTCACTTTCTACATGTATCTTGTTTGCGCTGTTTATTACCCCCACTCCAATGATTTGTCTAGTATGTTGAATTTGATCGACGGTGTAGACTCAACATCAAAGATATTATAATATGATAAGATTGAGCACTTTTTGACCAAATTCAAGCAAAAGTATACTCTATCTTCGTAATAAGATTGATTTTTTTATAAAAAAAAACTGTGCCTCGTCAGACCTAGACATAGACCATTAAAGGATGACGTCACAGAAAAATCATTGAGGGGCATCAGGCATCCCAACACAACAGACGATTACGGTGTAATATTAGGTGGAACGCCTAAAGAATACCTAATAATAAAAAAAACTGTCAGTGTCGATTTTGCTATTATTTTGTCGTCTGACTTTCTTTTTTTTCTCTTATGGCATAACATCCTACAAGGATGATTTGCGCAATCTGACTGTTTGCCCCCCAAGCAAAAGCAAATCCATAGACATGACCACGTGACCTTTAATGGTCTATTGACCTAGGTGGAAAATGTGTCCTTTTTTAATATTTGTTTATACAAAAAAATAACTGTTGAAAGGCATACATTTTGTCTTGAGGCAATGTTTTCTAGCAAACCTTATATTATTTGTATAATGTGTTTATTATAATACTTCATTGATTACGAACACGTTTTAAAACGTTCAGGATGAGTGGCATAAACCTCAAGCTGAATTGAAGATATTGAATGGGATATTTTGAGACGGAATATTTTATGATACCCTGCCTTTTACAAGCCACTCTTACTTACAGAAATGAGTAGAAGATCTATTATTTGTCTAAAACTCTATGGAAAAATAATTTATCATATTTTAATATATACAATCAAAGTAGAAAGCGTTTTATTTCTAGATAGGCCGACCAAGAGACACCTATATGGACCAACTGAAGAACGACATGAACTGTGGACTAGCTGAAAATAGAGAGGCATGGAGAATAAAATACAAACTCATTGCAGACCAATTCAATGGATTCAGACTCACTATAATATATAGGTTAATGTAGAGAGCATAGTACTACATTATAGGTAGATAGTATATTATACATATACGCCATGCAAACGTTAATCGAAAAAACGTCACTCATCCTCGCGCTCGACCATCCCCTCTAGCAAGGCCGTCTCCCAAACACCAACGATCGACGTCACTCGAACGTCATGACCCGTACCCGCACCATAGACTTTAATACTATATACCTAGACAGAGTACCTCGGTAACTTTTCATAGCGGTGAAGTGAGGCAAACAAAGATTGTCTCTTTCGCACAGTTGGTTGGCAAGAACTATGGCAATTTGTATGAGAAATGTGGAGTATGCTGTGAAATTTTCGCATTTATTTAACTAAAATAGACGTAACAGTTGAAAAATTTAAATTAATCGATTAAGAAAGCAATTGAGATGTCTAGTTATATAAAAAATACCAACATGGTTTTTGTTTTTGTTTATTTTTCCAATGTTTATGAGGTGATTCTTACATTGTTGATATGTTTGGCTCATGTACTCAAACTACCAAAATAAAACCCCCAGAGTAGAATGTTATTTTACTTTATTTAATAACACAATAATACGTCTTTACAGGACAATAAGAGTTTGGAGCTTCTATTTTCGAGTGTCCTGTAAAAGGCAGGTGTTCGAAAAAATTAAGACATTGTACATCTTAACTTCAGCGATGAGGTTTGCAACCCAACCTGAATGTCTTGATTTTATATTGGCACGAAGAGGGCAACTTGCATGTTTCTTACATGCAGCTGGTCCGCTGGTTACCCCACTTGTGGGATATGCCGTGATGGTATAGTAATAGTAGTAGCTTCTATTTGAGCCAATATCTCAAATATATGTACATATTAACTTTTATGTCACATAGAGGATGATCTCTGAATTCATTACACAGTAGATCCACTGGCTATCTTTTTCATAGGAGATAAATAGATGAAAATATATACAGAGAATAAATTCTCGATCTTTACCACAGGTGAACTAGAATTGGTTTGATTAACATTTTTAGTCATTCAACGGAGATGAAATTTAGATCCAACCCTGGCTCCTGGGTCACCTCTTGCTTTCAAAAATATAGAAAAAAATATTAAAGATGTTTGTGGAGTAAATTTGGTTTGTGAAATAATTAAAGAAAGAAATAATTGTAATAAATAAACTCTATTGAAATTATTTTAAATGTACAAATAGTTTTTATATACCTAGTACATACCAAATTAAAGATTTTTTTATTTATTCATTTATTCGGATAACAAAACATTTGAAAATACTTGTGAACAGAAATAATATACAAAATCATAAACGAAAACAATTTTATCAGCATTTTGCAATCATTGTTAGTGTTCGACCAAAAATGGGGTTTTGATTGAAGCCGATTGTTCAATTCTAAATCTACCTTCGGCCGGATGTATAAAGTGAATCCTTATATTATATCTGTTAAAATATACTAAAATAAATTTAGAGTCCGATAAAAATTTCATTGATTAGCAAAAAAAAGTATATCAATAAAATAACTATTACTAACTTAATATTAAAACTATGAACTACTGTATACAGTCAATACAATTTTAAAACCACACCAAACTTAAAATAAAAAGAAAAACCGGACTATAATTAATACCAAACACTAAACAACTCCTCAGTATTATAAAAACATTCATTCAAAGGTATAAAATATGGTATAAACGAGGATTTTATAACGAAACACGAGGAACCGTCAAGCAAACGTACCGCAGAAACCAATGTTTTGCCAACCAACTAACGAAAAGTGCCGTGCAATTCGACACACTTTTGAGGGTTAGTACGCCGTCTAGGTATATAGTATAAAAGTCTATGACCCGCACTCGACACATCGTGACCAGATTTGGTAGTTTCCTACTTTTTTGGTAGTTTCCGAGGCATTGGCAATAGTGTTTAGTAGTTTTAATTTCTTTGGTAGTTTTTGATATTTTTATGAACTCAAAACAATTTAGTCAAAAATTGGTATTTTTCCCAAGTACCCGATACTTAATGATTCGAAAACATAGACCATTAAAGGTCACGTGGTCTTGTCTATGGATTTGCTTTTGCTTGGGGGGCAAACAGTCAGATTGCGCAAATCATCCTTGTAGGATGTTATGCCATAAGAGAAAAAAAAGAAAGTCAGACGACAAAATAATAACAAAATCGACACTGACAGTTTTTTTGATTATTAGGTATTCTTTAAGCGTTCCACCTAATATTACACCGTAATCGTCTGTTGTGTTGGGATGCCTGATGCCCCTCAATGATTTTTCTGTGACGTCATCCTTTAATGGTCTATAGTCGGTATAAATACCCGGTACATAGTAGAAAAGGTACTGTGAGAAAATATTCTCAAAAAAACCGAGGAGTTCTTGAAATATTTCGAATTCCTACACCATTTTGAAAATCCGGCAACGGGGGGTAGAAACTTAAGTACAAACACCCGGTATTTTGTAGAAAAAGGTACTGTGGGAAAATATTGTTTGAGAAAACCGAGGATTTTTAAAAATATTTCAAATTCTTATAATATACCATTAAGGCCTTGTCTGCACTGCGATTTTTTTTCGCGCGAATTAAATTCCATGATCAAAATTTCACCCTGTTCACACTGCGAATAAAAATCGCGCGATTTTTGTCATTTCTATGCAGTTCCCGGCTGAGACGAACGTCTAATGGACACCAGAAAAATTTCAATTGATACTTCGGCTGCGGCATAACAGACGTATCAAAAGATGATAGTATTTTGCAGAATATTATCATTCATCGAAAGGGTCAATTTCATGACAATATGAAAAAAATATAAATAAACATCTACCCTAAACCTACACACAGACCAAGAAAAATTAACAATGAATTATATAAGTATATAATAATTAATTAGTGTATTTTAATTGATCTATACTCCCTCCCTATACACGAGATACCTATCTCTACTAGGGATGTAGAATATTATTATGATTGTTTTTTATTGTTTATTGAAAATAATTGTATTGTGTACTTTGGAAATAAATATATTTATTATTAAAAAAATAAATTAAAAAATAATAAAGAATTTGTTCCCAATATAAATCTTCACATATTTCGTCCCACAATCTCACCGATGTTCAATTCAATGTTCTATCGAAGTATTTTTGTCATTAAAAAAAATAACTTGAATTTGTGTTTATTTTTTACATGAATTTCATGTAACAAATAAGCATGGAAATTCAAGTTAAAATATTTTTTTTTTTAAAATGTCTAGAAATTGCTACATAGTTAATGCCTCTAAAATAAGTGAAGTATTTTGATCAAACTTATCCCACACGGGAGGTCTGATGTGTTTATTGTCATTAATTTTTCAATTTCAATGTCGTCCTCATTTTCTATGGCCCGATCGGGAGACGAAGCACAAGACATCTCAATCATCTCACCGTGAGTGCCGGCGCACGACTGAGCAAAATTTGCGATTTTTATTCGCAGTGTGGACATAGCCATACCTACTGCATACTATGCAAAATATTCGCGCGGAAATTATTCGCACCAAATTTGCATCAAATCACAGATTTTTTTTCCGCGCGATTTTCTAATCGCAAGTGCGGACACTCCCATCCTCTCAAGTTTTAATCCAATTTCACATGGAGTTGAAATTCCATTACAATTTTCCATACCAAATCTTGTAAGCACTTTCTGTATATATTCACTCTGATGTAGTTTCAACTCTTCATTTTTATAGTTCCTGTCTATTTCAATACCCAGAAACTTTTTCACTTCGCCAAGATTCATCATCTCAAATTTATTCTTTAATTTGCACTGTAGTTGTTCAATTTCACACTCATTTTTAGAAAATATCAATATATCATCCACGTACACAAATAAATATAAACCTTTTTCATTACTGATATATAAACAATTATCATAATTTGAACATACCAGTCCTTCGTCACAAATAAATTCATGAAATGAATCATTCCAACAACGTGGACTTTGTTTCAGACCATACAAGGATTTGTTAAGTTTACAAACATATTTTTCGTTTTTCATATCTTCTGGAAGATGCATGTATATTTCTTTCTTCAAAATTCCATGGAGAAAAGCTGTTTTAACATCCATTTGTTTTATGAGCATACGTTCTTTATTTGCGAGACATAATAATGTTCTTAGAGTAGATAATTTCCCAACTGGTGCATAAGTTTCTTCATAGTTTGCTGTCTCGAAACCTTTTGCTACCAATTTAGCTTTATATATATTATTATTTTTCTTCTTAAATACCCAGCGACTATTTATGACTTTCATACCTTCTGGTTTTTTAACTATACTCCATGTCTGATGTTTCTCGTGAGACTCAAGTTCATCTTTAATTGCTTTTTCACACATTTCTTTGTCATCTGTTTGTAACGCTTCTCGTCGTGTCTGGTTCAATATCTAATGGGGTGTTCACATTTGGCGAATATCGCCAGCCGAATTTCAAAATATAACGCCAGGCGAAAAAACAAAATTCGCCGTACGCCCATTGATCGTCACACCTGTTCACACAAGTCCACCGATATAGAAACGATCTGTCAGATGCGCTTTGATTTTGACACTGTTTTCAAAATGGCGTCGAAATGGAGATCGCGAAGTGTTTATTTTTAGTCGAAAATGTTAAAGTAGAGGTTATAAGGCGCCTTTTAATTAAAGAAACAAACGCCACAAACCAACAAAAAGATAACAGCTGTCACGAAGCGGGAAACATTATAAAATTTATAGGTTATAAAGCTTTTACCATAGATACAAACGCCGCGCATATCTGCGCATGTGCAAATCGTTCAATCGGCCGAGAAAGTTGGAAGGTGGTCAACTCGAGACGATATCGTTTCTACTGGTTTTTATCGTTTCAGACTAGCTGTCATTTCGTTCACACGGTTCAAATGGCTGGCGATATTTTGGTGCCTGGCGATATTCGCCAAAGTGAGAACACCACATAAGAAATTTTCTCCAAGAGCAACATGATATGTCTCATAGTCCTGTAATCTCAAAGGTGGATATTTTGTTCTAGATGGTCTTTCTTGATTTTGATCTGCACCCTTTTCTCCTCCTTTATCTTCATCTTCAGATTCTGTATCATTTGATGATACTTCACTATCCATATTAATTTCTTGAATTTGTTGTGTTCTGTTTTTTCTTTTTCAATGGTAGTTTCATTAAATATCACATCTCTGGAATGTAGTATTTGTCTTTTTCTTGGATTCCATAGCTTGTATCCGTTATCACAGTAACCCACCATAACCAGTGTTTGTGATTTCTCTGAAAATTTTCCACTTCTATGTTCTTTGGGTATATGAGTGTACGCTGTACAACCAAACACTCTAAGTTTTTTATAATTTGGGGGCCTTTTGAACCAAATTTCTGCTGGTATTTCCTCATTTATATTTGGCAATCTGTTGTTAACATAATTTGCACAGTAAATTGCTTCTCCCCACATGTCCTTTTCGAGTCCAGATTCTGCTAATAAAGTCCTAGCCTTTTCTACTATTATTCTGTTAAACCTTTCTGCCTTCCCGTTTTGTTCTGGGGAGTAGACCATTGTAAAATCTATTTTAATGCCTCTATCATTACAAAATGACATAAATTCTTTATTTTTATACTCTGTTCCGTTATCACATCTCAAAGTTGTGATTTTCCTGTTGAAACGTGCTTCTGCCATCTCAACAAATAACTTAAAGTATTTGAAGCTTTCATTCTTTCTTTCCATTAAAAATACACCACTAAATGATGAAAAGTCATCAATAAAAGTTATAAAGTACCTTTTATCATCATGAGTTTTTATGTCGAATGGACCACACACATCTGAATGTATTACTTGAAGGGGTTCTGTCGTTTCAGACGTATTTTTTTGAAACACTTTTCTTGTTTGTTTTCCTTTTATACACGGTTGACAGATTATGTCAATTTCTCGATCATTCTTCTTTACTTCAATATATCCTTTCTTTGTCAAGATTTTAATTTTATTTTCTGCTGCATGACTCATTCTTCTATGCCATAATAACATATTATTATTAATGCAATATGCGGGGCTAGCTTGACATATTTTCTGTTCTTGTTGTAAAAACACTTTATACAAATTGTTTTCTTTAAATCCTTCTAAGACTAATTTACTTCCTTTGGTTATCAACAACTTGTTATTTTGCATCGTTATCTTAAATTCTGCGCTTTCTGCTTTAATCAGCGACAAAAGATTGAATCTCAGGTCCTCTACAAATAATACAGTCATTATTTAGCGTTAAATTTTTAAATATCGCTCTACCCTTCTTTGATGCAATTAATTTTTCCCCTTGTTTTGCTGTGTTGATTTCTATTGGGTTTTCTAATTCTTCAACATTTGTTTGTAAATTTATATCATTTACTAAATGATCTGTCGCGCCGGAATCCGCGATGAACATAACCCCACTTTTTTTTAGATTCACTAAACACTCTGAATTACACACAAAACTAAAACTTTCTCCATCTGCATTTCCACTATATTTGTTTTCACCATTGAATGGTTTCTGCTTATATGTTCTTTTGAATTTACATTCACTTTTCTTGTGTCCTTTTTTTCGCAGTTGTAACAAGTGTAAGGGAAAGTCTTCTTGCTACTATTAGCTGTAAACGATTCTACACTTCTTTTGGGCTGATTTTCTTCCTTAAAATTGTTTTTCGTTTCCTCATCCAATAGACGCCTTTTTATGATTTCAATGCTTATGTTTTCGGGATTCATAGTTTCTATTGCCGAAATGATGTGGTTAAACTTCGGCGGCATGGAAAACAGTAGGTAGCTTTCTACTTCGCCTTTGGATGGTTCTACACCCGATTCTTTCAATTCCCTTATAAGCTTATCAAATATTATTAGAAATTCGCGCACGGTGGTTTCTGTTTCTTCATATTTTAAGGTTAACAGCCTTTTTCTAATTAATCAATTGATTGGTTATACCTCTTTTCTCTCTTTTTTCTTTTTGAGAGAGAGAAAAGAGGTATAACCAATCAATTGATTAATTAGAAATTAATCAATTGATTGGTTATACCTCTTTTCTCAAAGGTGTCTTTTAATTTCTTGATTATTTTGGCTGCAGTTTCTTCATCTTTGATTATTTCTAGATATGTAGTCATCAGATATACACTGAATGACTATGTTCTTCCATTTACTTTGTTTTTTAAATTCTTTGGTGCGAGTCTCCTCATCGGCTTCCACTTCATATACGAAGTCGTGTCCTTGAAGGACATTCAGCACGCGAAATAACCAGTTCCCGAAATTACTGCCTGCGAAGGGAGTAATTCCATATGGTGTGATTCCGTTTTCTGGACCCATAACCTGTTGATTTATTCTTGACTCTTTCTATATTTAGTAAATGAAACACAGAGTTACACGCTTCTTTATAACCTCTTTAATCTTCTGTTAATACAAGACAAGTGACAACTGACAAGACCATAGATAAATTAGTGTTGCATACATTCTTTCAACACAAGTATTCTCTATTTATAGCCTATCTATCTTGAAAAAAGAGTAATCACTTTCATCCGTCATCGCTAGTGACCACGATTGATGAAACGCCTTGGAGAATCATCCAGAGTGATTACTGAAAGTTTACAAAATGTGAACGCACCTTTAGACGCGAGATGTACGAGACGTTTAAAAACCAAGGCTGGGTTCACGATAGCATGATTATCGCTCGACGTCGAGTGACCTGAGCGACCATGAAGTTGCAGTGAGTGGCGAATGTCACCCCGGATATCGTGAACAACTTTGAGCGTTTTATGATCCAAATGTCATTGTAATGGCGCAATTTTCGTAAAATTCATTCGCGATCTGAAAAATCTGCACTAACTTTTTTAATTTCTCTTCCATTTCACATCTTTAACTAAAAAAATATGATTTTCTATTTTGAAAAATTGTATACGACAAGAATACATCATAATTACGATTAACTTCGCAATTGTTTTGACAGCCATCATCACTCAAACGTCAAGTTAACTGTCAGAGCGATAATCACCCTGCTATGAATTCGGTTGTTCGGTTGTATGCCCGACGACATCCTGAACGCGAAAGTGCGAGTCGTCGGGTGACTCGCTCCGGGCGCGTGAACGGCTGGAGCGTCGTCGAGTGATCACTCGACGACTCTATGAACGCTGCCCAAAACATGGACCTAAATAGAGTAATGGACAGACACTTTGGTAAACATTTTGTAGCTGCGCGGGGAGGGGAATGACGACCATTTTGTAAGAAATAAATTTTGTTCGGTGCGTCGCATTTGGGCTGCGTTCAGACAGTCACCGAGTGATCAGTCGACGACGCATATTTTTAAAGTACCTATACAATGCCAGTACGCATTCATAGTGTTCATGTACTGTATGTTACTATGTTTTCAAAATGTGTAACAAAATAAGAATTATAGTCTCAGAAAATATACTCGATTTCTGCGTAATTGTCATTTATAATTTCTGACGCTGATTCAGTGAATTCGTTAGGATAAATTTAGGATATAAACTTGTAACAAGTATTTGGGAAGTATACAAGCTCAGAAAGTTAGATAATGGAATAATTAAAAAAAAAAAAAGTATAAAGCAATTAGTTATAAACTAATCAAGTAGTTATTACTTTAACTGTTAATTTTAAAGATACCTATTAAAATAATTTATTCCTTCGTTAGAGACAAAAATATTTTTATCATTTAAAAGAAACACAAAAGTACTTGAATGCTACTATAAAAAGGCGCCAGTCAAATAATAATAAAAATATTAATTATTTAAATATATTCATAATTTACGTCTTTTACACGTCGGCGAATTTAAGAAATTATAACAAAAAGTAAATCAAAAAAAAAAATTTTTTTAAAAGTTATAAAAGCAATATAAAAAAAATAATAAAAAGACGTAAAAAATAATGGCGCCATTACGATAACATTGGGTCATAAAACGCTCTAAGTTATTCACGATTATCCGGATTACATTCACCACTCACTGCAACTTCATAGTCGTTCAGGTCAAACGACGCCGAGTGACATTTATGCTCCCATGAACCAACCCTTGTATTTGTATGTTTAGTTGTTTTAAAAATGTTTAAAGTTTTTGCACATCAGTTGAATTTTTCATATCGGTTTTTGTTTTTATATCTAGAAGAATAGGAATCATCTTATGATTAACATGGTGATGTGCGCTATAAATGGTTGTGGTTATAAATCCAATCCAACTTTCGCAGGAAACAGGATTGTCATATTTTCAGTAAGTTGTTTTGTATTGTAGTTTTTATCTTAATATATTGCGATTTTAAAGTCGTTTATATTATAATTCGTATACTTATAAATGATCATAATAATGTTATAAACGTTCTATATAATTATCTGTCCTTATTCTCCTATATCTACACATGTAACTTGTTTTCCATTCTGTCATCTGACAATACAAAGAACCTACAATCTGATGTTTGGTTTGTTTACCCGTTAGAATGAAATGTTTCATGCATACAAATCTGATCAGGTTAATGATATTATCGCATGTTTATAAACAAAATCATTTTTTGTAGTTTTCCAAAGGATCCAGAAAGGAGAAACTGGACATTATCCAATATTTGACACCAAGTAAACGTAGTGTTTTGTGTTCAAAAACATCTCGTTTTTCTGCGAGGTTGGAGAAAAACGTCATTCTTACGAAATATCCTGAGTTTCCCGCTCATTTGCAAGTTCGTGTGTTTTATATTATTCATTTAGATATATCCTTCAATTGTCATTCATTCTCTCCATATTGTGTGTATATGAAAACAAAGTTTAAAAATAAATAATGATTTTGAAATGAAATACTCAATTTTATTTACTCATCCTTTTCCCTATTTCATCAAGTATATGAAAACATTAAGTTATGTGGCATTGTAATTATTTTAAGAAGTAAATATACTGTTTTCTGATACTGTGTGAATAATTTCCATACATTGCCCATACAAATGTTAAATAAAGTATTTCCTACAAAATGGCCACCGTCGATTTCCCTTCCTCACTTTTTGGCTTCGCTGTCATTCATACAAATTACTAAACGTTCCATCCCCTACCTACATACATCCATGGCCCAAAAGCATAATTATTATTTGTCACTTTGACAACTTGTTCTTAACCTAAATATATTTTTGACAGCTCTGAATTTGTTTATAGTATTTTTTAAGGAATTTGTAATAAAACTGCTCTTATAATCTTTGTTTTTTTTTTGTTGTTGCATATAGCTATAAAAGGTTACGTGTAAATTATGAATGATAAAAATACTATGGTAAATCGTGCGTTACATGCACTGAAGTAAGAACCTTTATATAACTTCGCAGTGTTGAAGGTAAAAGAAATTCATGGTGAAGGCAAAGATATTGATAATGACACGTTATTTCCTTTAGTTTGGAGGTATCTTGATGTGTGGTATTATTCAATTAACAAAATGTTTACCACTCGTCAATTGAAATTTAACGTATTTCATAAATCAAAAACACTGTTAAATAGGTTATACTGTGTAAATGTAAGTTTAATTAATTAGTAACATATACGTAGTATACTGCATTGTATTCTATAACCAATTTTTTCAATTTAATGTGTGTGTATGATGACAGGAAACTGTGAACAAACAGATTCATGATAGTGGAGGTGGAGGAGAGGTGAAAAAATATCCTAGAATGATCTTCTCTGGAATCCAACCTACAGGAAGTGTACACATAGGGAATTACTTGGGGGCTATTAGGCAATGGGTGGACTTGCAGGAGAAGCGGGAAGATATGATACTGTCCATTGTGGACCTTCACGCTATAACGCTTCCACAGGTTTAAATTATCTATAGCTGTAATTTGTTTTGAAATATTATTTTATTCAAGTCCAGTTGACGCTAATTTATTTAGTTTGTGCTTATTGTCCAACAATACTTTTGTTTAAATGATACAGGAGCCTAAAACTCTGCAGCAGAACATAATGGAAATAACAGCGACTCTATTGGCGTGTGGTATAGATCCAGATAAGTCCACTCTGTTCCTTCAGTCCAGTGTTCCGCAGCATGCACAGCTGTGCTGGCTCCTGGAATGCATCACTACTATGGCGAGGTTGGGTCGCCTTCCACAGTTCAAAGAGAAATCTCAGAAGAGTAAGGAGATCCCCCTAGGGCTGTATGTGTACCCAGTGCTACAAGCAGCTGATATTCTTCTGTACAAGGCAACACATGTCCCCGTGGGGGAAGATCAGTTACAGCATCTGCAGATGGCTCAACAGATTGTCAAAACATTCAATCACAGATTTGGCAATACTTTCCCTTCGCCACATCCACTTGTGGAAGAGTCAATTTGTAGAATAAAGAGTCTTAGGGATCCCTCCAAAAAAATGTCCAAATCAGATCCTGACATCAAATCTAGAATATTACTCACAGATACTGACGAGATGATCCACAAGAAATTTAGGAAAGCCGTCACTGATTTCACTCCCCAGGTGATGTTCTAAAATCACTTGTGTCTATCTCTAAGTAAATATATCTTTTTACTAAAGCATTCAGCAATGTAACATGTCTTATATATAATGTTTTGTTACATGTAAGTATTTATCTTTGTAGATTACATATGATGTAGATGCGCGTCCAGGAATATCTAATATGATCAACATTCATAGTGCCTTCACTGGAGCTCTGCCTGAAGAAATTTGCGAGGAAATGGACAGGAAGGATACTGTAGCGTATGTCAATAAATACTATGCTTATATATCTACTTTTAAAACAGTAATTTCATCTCTCACCTATCACCCAAGATGAGAGTTATCAATTATTATTTCTGAACAACATTATCTTGTGGTTTACGTGACAAAGATTGTCGTTTACAGGGCACTCTACAATTTATCAATTTTAGGTCATCACATCCGTGTCATAATATAAAATATAAATTAATACAGTTAATGAGAATCTCAAATACATACTTGTATATAGGAGGTATCCACGTTACAAGTTACATTAACACACCCTACATATATTAGGTTTAATTTCTTATCTTAAAATTGATCATGTACTTAATATCTAAACCATTTAGCGGAGAACTCATAAATATAATAATATTTACTTAAAGATTGGATACTCCACTTCCAAAGAACTCATAACTAATTATTAAATAACAATAATAAATTAAATATTGAATACTTCACATTCAGAGAACTCGTAACTATAGTAATGATAAATTAAAGATTGGATATTTCACTTTCAGAGAACTCAACTATAATAATAAAATTAAATTAAAGACTGGATATTTCACTTTCAGAGAACTCATAATTATAATAATAATAATAAATTAAAGATTGGATACTCCACTTCCAAAGAACTCATAACTATAGTAATAATAAATTAAACATTGGATATTTCACTTTCAGAGAACTCATAACTATAATAATAATAAATTAAATTTAATGTTTCAGTGTTGACATTGTGAAACAACATTTTAATAATATAAAATATAAAAAACACTGTTTTATGTTTCACATTAATGTATACCAAAGTATACTACAATTACGCCTAGCGCTTTCACCAATATATTGGCATCATCAGGGCGGAGTATAAACTAAATTTACAAGAGAAAACAACGTCTATATATACATAAGATATTAAAGGATGTTAGGTGGGGGTGTTTTTGAACAAAGCAATGGCGAAGTCAAAGGAGTTTGGACATTAATAATGTCCACTTTGTTGGATAGACATTTATTAATCTCCAATGATTCCAGAACGTTCAGTTTACGTCCCTTACCCTCAGAATGTAAGACCATTACATTTTCAACATTAAAAGAATGGTCATTCTGAAAGCAATGGTCTGCCATTTCTGAAAGTGCAGAAAGCCCCCTGAACGCTCTATGATGTTCCTTTAACCTCGCATTGATTGCTCTTCCTGTTTGTCCTATATATCTGGCTTTACTCTTCTTGTCACCCAATATCCATTGCTTTAATGTCTATCCAACAAAGTGGACATTATTAATGTCCAAAATCCTTTGACTTCGCCATTGCTTTGTTCAAAAACACCCCCACCTAACATCCCTTAATATCTTATGTATATATAGACGTTGTTTTCTCCTGTAAATTTAGTTTATACTCCGCCCTGATGATGCCAATATATTGGTGAAAGCGCTAGGCGTAATTGTAGTATACTTTGGTATACATTAATGTGAAACATAAAACACTGTTTTTTATATTTTATATTATTATAATAATAATAAATTAAAGATTGGATATTTCACTTTCAGAGAACTCATAACTATAATAATAATAAATTAAAGATTGGATATTTCACTTTCAGAGAACTCATAACTATAATAATAATAAATTAAAGATTGGATACTCCACTTTCATTAGCAATCGAAATGAGATTATGCAATGCTAATAATACTGTAACGTAAATCGTTTTTCTATAACTTGTGTCAGGGAAAATAAAGTCTGAATTCAATTAAAAGGATGACATCTTGAAAATTAACAATTTATTTAAACGTTTTTATTTATTTACAATTATTATTTATTTAAAATACATATTACAACATCTTTTATTTATATATACGTCACATATTATTACAGTTCACACAGATTTCTTATATACACATCATATAACATCTTTCTTCAAGCCTATCTAGATCTTTCTTTTTTCATCAAAACCAAAACAACCACCTGTCATTATTTTCCAAACATTCCATAACCAAAAATAATATAAAAATTCAAATTCATTAAACTTCCAAACTTAAGTACCCTCCTAATGGTGATTACGTAACATTGCCTCCCTCTTAATTTAGTTCGTCCCGAACGAATTCTCTGGATGAAGATAGGAGCATCCTGAATCCTCTCTGCAATGTGAAGTCTTGAAGAAATAACAAGGTACAGACTTCTTGATGTTCTCACTATACCCTGGATTAAAACAACAAACTAAAACATTAATTCCAGTATTACAGAAGATCTCTTCTATCATATTTCGAACAACTTTCCAATCCTTACTGCCACTTATCCTTGGTATGCCGAGCTTCGTAAGATTCATTTGTAACATTTGATCCCGCAAACTTTGTAAACAGTGCCACATCTGAACATACTCTGTTTGTTCTTCAGGGATTGCTTTATTTACCATGTAAAATATATGTCGTTCCCCATGCTGTAGATGGACCGCTTCTCCAATTTTCAAACTCTTGGCCTTAATCTCTTCCAATATCCCGTACTTCTTCTTGAAAACTTTGGCTATGCCATTAGTAAATTTTGCATTCTGAGCCAAGCAATGAGCCAAAACATAATCCTCTGGAGTGTCAAAAAGATCTTGCTCAACTTCGATAGTGACACCATGATGAATTCTTCGTTGAGGCGTCTTCATAAACTCTTCAAAACTCTTCTCTAAACTTAGGACTTTACAGACTTGAACAATCGGGTTGTTTCCTTCACTTTTATTGTCTCCTAAAAACGGTGCTAAGCGATTGAAATGTACCACCCTCGGCTTGCCATTTGATTTTCGTCGTATTCGATAAATAACGTCATTTATTCTTTTAATCACCTCGTACGGTCCTTCCCAGGATTTTTGAAGCTTCGGTGAATAGCCTCGTCTCCGTTGAGGATTGAACAACCAAACTAAATCTCCAGCTTGATACCCTCCTTCCACAGCTTTGACATCATATCTTTCCTTCATCCTGTCACTAGCGACTTGAATATTAGCCCGCACACGTTCATGGATGTCGTTCATCTTTCTCCGAAGTTCCGATACATAATCTTCTCCAACAAGATCCTCTCCAGGCTTAGATCCATACTGCAAGTCGCAAGGTAACCGTAGTTCACGGCCAAAAATCACACTCGCTGGTGTTTGTCCCGTTGTCTCATGAATTGCCGAACGATAGGCCAATAAGAACAAGTGGATGTATTCGTCCCAATCCTTCTGATGATCAGACACCGCCTTCGACAGATATTTTCCACATGTTCGATTCATTCGCTCCACCATTCCATCCGACTGTGGATGCAAAGCAGTTGTTCTCGTTTTTCGAATTCCCAATATCTCACATACTTGCTGAAATACGGCTGACTCAAAATTTCTTCCTTGATCCGAATGAAGCTCCAACGGTACTCCAAAACGACTTATCAGCTCTCTTACCAAGATTTCAGCAACAGTGGTAGCCTCTTGATTTGGTAATGCATAGGCTTCTGTCCATTTACTAAAATAGTCCATTGCTACTAAAATATACTTGTTCCCTCTTTCAGTTGTGGGAAACGGTCCTGCTATGTCGATGGCTATTCTTTCAAATGTCTCATTGGCGCACGCCTCTGTTTTTGAGGTCCGTTCGAAGTAGCACAAGTCACACATCTTCTACACCAATCTTTTACATCTTCAGTGTAACGGACCCAATAAAATCTCTGACGAATCTTTTCTGTAGTCTTTTTAACTCCCAAGTGTCCACCAGACACATCATCGTGAAGCAGCTTAAGGACATCAGGAACTCTCTTCCTTGGAACCAATAGCTGTTGTTTCTGCTGTGTTCCATCTTCACTTTCCAGAATACGTTTCAACAACCCGTTTTCCACAACTATGGATTGCCATTGTGCCCAATATGATTTAACATTTGGTGAACATGAAGCTATTTCTTCCCATGAAGGTTTTCGATCATTTTCTTTCCACTGCATTAAAAGTCCAAGGTCAGGATCTTCCAACTGGTGCGCTCGAATTTCATCATCTTGCCAAAAATTATCGATGACTGTAGTTCTACGAATCATAACGAACCTTTCCTCCGCTTTATTACAATGCTGGCAATCCTCTGGACATGGACGCCTTGACAGTGCATCAGCATTTTTATGACGAAGTCCAGCTCGATGCTCAGAATCATAGTCATATTCTTGCAATCTTTCTATCCATCTTGCAACCTGACCTTCAGGATTCTTGAATCGTAACAGCCATACAAGCGCCGAATGATCTGTCCTTAAAAGAAATTTCCGTCCATATAGGTATTTGCGGAAGTGCTCAACTGACTTGATTACAGCAAGTAACTCTCTTCGCGTTACACAATAATTGCGTTCCGGCCTTGACAAAACTTTACTGAAGTACGCAATTACGCGTTCTTGACCATCCTGAACCTGAGATAGTACACTTCCAATGCCGACGTTGCTTGCATCCGTATCCAGAATAAAATTCCCTTCGGCTCGAGGATAACTTAGAATCGGGGAATTAATCAATACCTTCTTCAATTCTTCAAACGCGCATTGGCATTTCGAATCCCATATAAATTCATTACTTTCTTCTGTGAGTTTTGTCAATGGTTTAGCGATATCAGCGAAGCCCAAAACAAATCGCCGATAGTAAGTGCTTAAACCTAAAAAGCTTCTTACTTCATGCTTGTCTTTAGGTGTAGGCCAGTCTTGAACAGCTCTAATCTTCTCAGGATCCACCGCCACTCCTTCCTCAGAGACAACATGACCCAGATAGTTGACTTGTCTTCGGAACAATGTACATTTCTTAACATTGAGTTTCAAGTTGGCCGCTCTCAATCGTGAAAACACTTGTTCCAAATTTCGTAAGTGCTCCTCAAAACATTTTCCAAGCACGATGATGTCATCCAGGTACACTAAACAGGTCTCCCACGACAATCCTCTCAGCACGCTTTCCATTAAACGCTCAAAAGTAGCCGGAGCGTTACAAAGTCCAAACGGCATAACAATGAACTGCCATAATCCACTTCCAATAGAGAATGCTGTTTTCTCTCTATCCTTAGGTTCCAGTCCAACCTGCCAATATCCACTCTTCAAATCCAACGTTGAAAAGATTTTACAGCCAGCCAATGTGTCCAACGTATCATCAATACGAGGCAAAGGGTAACTGTCCTTCTTAGTAACATTATTAAGTTGGCGAAAATCAACACAGAACCGAGTTGAGCCATCCTTCTTCCTAACCAGCACTACAGGTGAACACCATGGACTGCTTGACGGTTCTATTACCTTGTCCCGTTCCATATCTTGAATAATTTGATCTGCTTCCGCCCGTTTTGCTAAAGGTAATCTTCTGGGTACTTGACGAATGGGTCTTGCATCACCTGTGTCTATTCGATGACTAACAACACTTGTTCTTCCTTTGGGTTGACTTGGGTTCTCGAAGACATCCTGATTTCTAGCGATGAAGGATCTAATCTGTTTGCTCTGTTCCTTGGTAAGTTCTTTACAAGCCTCCTTCACTAAGTCGTCAAGGTGTTTTGGTACCTCCTCTGAAGAAACTTGGCCACCGCTCACTCTACATGTTACTGACGAAACCGATGAACACATACTTAAATAAACTCCTTCTTTGATAGTCACTGGATAGTCATTGATATTCATTAGCCTGACCAAAATATCCTTTTTAGCTTGAATCAGGACTCTCGCAATCAACACTCCTTTTCCAGCTTCAGTATTAGCGTTGGACTCCACTACTAAAACATGTCCATTTGGAATGTCACAATCTAAGTAGGCTCGTACTAACATTTCACTTTGTTTTGGAATAGTAACAACTTCTGCCGCAAGCACACGTGTAGCGAATTCTTCATGCTCTTGTACAAGAATATCTTCATCCCCAATTTTCAGAGTTCGCCTCTTCAGATCCAGTTTGAATCCATACTTCGCCATTACATCCATTCCAAGAATAACTTCCTCCTCTATCTCAGCCACCAACACCTGATGATCGAAGATGGTGCTTCCAATGTGAAAGTTGGCAACTGTCTCACCGCATACAGACGCCGACTCTCCAGTTGCCGTCCGTAATGTCCATTTAGTTGATTTTATTTGTTTTTTTTCGCAAACTAAATCAGGTCTCATGATTGTCTTTGTTGCTCCAGTGTCCAACAAAAGTTTCAAATTCTTTCCATTTACTTTGCCATTTATAAACATGCTGCTGACTTGTCCGCTGAACGACGCAACATCTGCATATCTCTTCGAGGCATTGGCAATGCGGGTCGACAGTTGCCCCTTTCCATCAACCCTTTTTAGTTTTCCTGGACACCGATTACGCAGGTGTCCAATTTGTCCACAGTCCCAGCAACGTAGTTGTCTCTTTCCTTTCAAGGCCTCCAAAACCTTCTTAACTACGTCTTCTATTGAAAGTGGTTGATTTTCTTGTACAGCTTCCATCACACAGGATTGAGCGTGACCTCGTACGGATTGTCTTACAGCTTCAAATTCGAGTGCTTGGGTTAAAGCATCCCTAAGAGTTTGTGGTCTAGCCAGTTTTATAGCTTGTTGTGTCTCACTTGCTCGTAGTCCATCCAAAAACTTGTCTACTGCAAGACTTTCACATACATCATCAGAAACTGTAGGGTATGCACATCTAACTAGACGCGCTACATCCGCCTCGAATTCCTGTAGAGTTTCATTGGGCCTCTGCACACGATTCTTCAACTGTGACCTATAAACTTGTTCCATATGCTTTTGTCCAAATCGCATCTCCAGTCTCTCAACCAAAGATTTAAAGTTTTGTCTGTCCGCAAGCGGAATCATCTGAAGGACTCTTAAAGCATCTCCTCGTAAAGATATACTCAATACTGATGCTTTTCTTGTCATCGACCAGCCATTTATCATAGCTACTGTTTCGAACAAAGTTAAGTACTCTTCCCAAGAGTTCTTTCCATCAAAAGTTGGCATATCACTACGCACATGCTCCACCATTGAAGTTGCACCACTCTCTACACACTTGAACTCTGTGTCCACCGTTGTGTTCTGCTCAAAATCCGTTCTTGCTGTTGAAGAAAGCGCCTGATTCTCCAAAACTTTCACCTGCTTTGTTAATTCGCTAATCCTTTCATCAAAGGACACAGAATATTCTTGAAACTTCCTTTCAATTTCTTCTTTCGTTCCTCTAGAATCTTCTCGAAGCCTTTCTATTTCTTCTTTCATAGCTGTAGCATTTTCTTGAAGCTTCTTTTCGATTTCTTTATAAAGCTCACTGGTGGTTATAGGCAACTCGAAGATATATGTTTCCGGATCTTCACCTGCTTCTTCCATCACCTTTCTTAGTCGAAGTTGGAGCACACCCTTCGTTCCAGATGTATCCGCGTCTCTTTCTTCTAGTTCGCGCTTCAGATCCACCACTTTCAAGTCAAGTAGAGTTAATTTTTTTGATGACATATTTTACACAGTCTTTATTTCCACTAAGCACTTAAATATCTGATTCACAACCCCACACCTGACACCAATGTAACGTAAATCGTTTTTCTATAACTTGTGTCAGGGAAAATAAAGTCTGAATTCAATTAAAAGGATGACATCTTGAAAATTAACAATTTATTTAAACGTTTTTTATTTATTTACAATTATTATTTATTTAAAATACATATTACAACATCTTTTATTTATATATACGTCACATATTATTACAGTTCACACAGATTTCTTATATACACATCATATAACATCTTTCTTCAAGCCTATCTAGATCTTTCTTTTTTCATCAAAACCAAAACAACCACCTGTCATTATTTTCCAAACATTCCATAACCAAAAATAATATAAAAATTCAAATTCATTAAACTTCCAAACTTAAGTACCCTCCTAATGGTGATTACGTAACAATACTAACAGCTGCCAGTTCTATATAGAAAAATGAGTTAAGAGCAAGTTTTTTGTCTGCTTGTAACACAAAGTTAAATTGATCAATCACAATTTATTGTTAATTTAACTTTATGAAATGTAATTAGAAGGCTGAAAAGAAATAATTGGTGTAGTTGGATTTATAAATGTACTGTGAATATTAATAGACTGGGATGTTTTTTGACTTGTAAGGTTCTTATCCTTTTTTAGAAGTCTCTCCAAATTAAAATTCATAGTAGAAGAAAACATTTCTCTTTACTTATCCAATTGTGGAATTCTACTACTTATACACCAATTTAATGAATAATTTTCAAAGTTTACTACTGTATTCGTTTCAATAAGCACCCACGCACCTACTTACTAGAAATATTTTACTGACACTCTTTCAGTAAAGGGTCATTGAAAGGACCCTCCACACACCCGGATATCTCAGGAGTCAAAGACTCCCATTTATCCGAACTTGCAAACAAAAAATTGTCGTCACGGGCGGGCCATTTGGGCAGCCTGAATGGCTGGCCGGCCAGTAAAGGGTCAGTCATTTAATTAGTTAATTTATTTTTTGCATCTAAACAGTTGCATAATATTTGCTTGTTTTTTTATAGATACAAGTGTGCCGTAGCAGAAGTTGTGTGTGGGAACATTGGTCCTATTCGAGAGAAGATCAGAGATTATTTGTCACATCCAGAGTATATTCTTCAAGTACTGGAAACCGGCAGAACTAAAGCCCTAAAAAAAGCCACAATTACATATGATGAAGTTATAAGTAAAGTTGGCTTGGCCATTCCGCAATATCTAGTCATTAAAAAACACTCCATATCTTCTGAGACTTAACACAAGTCAGTATCTTGACTACTTCACAAGTGTATTGTACTTACATGAAACTAAAACAACTAGAGCAATAAACACTCCATATCTTCTGAGACTTAACACAAGTCAGTATCTTGACTACTTCACAAGTGTATTGTACTTACATGAAACTAAAACAACTAGAGCAATAAACACTCCATATCTTCTGAGACTTAACACAAGTCAGTATCTTGACTACTTCACAAGTGTATTGTACTTACATGAAACTAAAACAACTAGAGCAATAAACACTCCATATCTTCTGAGACTTAACACAAGTCAGTATCTTGACTACTTCACAAGTGTATTGTACTTACATGAAACTAAAACAACTAGAGCAATAAAAAGAAAACATTATATATTTATATTTATTTCAGAAGATATTATTCTACATAATATTGATTTATAATATTTTGTGAAAGTATTTAGATACATGTATCTACATGCTTTATAACAATTACTTATGTAATTCTTAATAATGATGTTGATATGATGTATCTTTGAGTCAGAAGCTATTCATACATACATACATAGGATGTTCTATTCTATTTTTCTAAAAGTCATCCAAATTTAGACACATGTTACCCCCTATTCTATATTGATTCAAACTAAAATAAGAACGTTCCTAAATTTAATAATTAAGGTCACTTGAACTAAAATTGGTATTTTATATGATATTTTAGAGTTTATAGAATACCAATGTGCACTAATTAAAAATGAAATAGAATCGGGGGTAATGTGTTGAAGGATATGCGTGTTACTGCACCACTGGTTACTGGTTACTGTCCACTTTAGATTACTAATAAGTACAGTATAGTATGTGTTGTATTGTTTGTACATTTTTGAAATAGTCAAATTAATTAAAACCATCTTAGGTGTTTTTCTATTGTTTCATTTTCCACTTCTAATATTATTGGCAACCCAAGTATTAGGTGCATTGATTATGTCTCTTAATGTAGACCAGGGGTCTCCAAACTTTAGAAGCCTTAGGGCATAATGATTACTTCAGTATGTTCCAAAGGTCAAAACAGTTTTAATTTTTCTGCCCTTAACTATATTTCTGGACTAGTCGCAGAGTGATTTATGTGTCTTGACTTTTCAATATATTTTTTTTGTATGTTGTGTTTCTTACGCTCCTTCCGTTGTATTGATGTTTTTCCTTCTATTGTAATATTATTGTAATGTTGATGAACCCATGTGTCCTGTAAAGGACCTACGGTAAGGTGACCAACTTTACTCATTTACTGAGCTTTGTACTTTGTACTCTTTTCAAATCCTGTACTCTGAAAGTACTCATTTGTATAATTTTATACTCATTTGTATTTCTAAAACATTTTTTAGATTATTTTATTTCAATTTTATTAAGTAAATATTTACAATTATTTTGACAGTGATTTGAATTTCACGAGTGCATATTGCTTGCCGTTTCCGGCACGTCAGAGGACAGGGCAAACACCAGACACAAGTTTGACAGTGATTTGAATTTCCCGCGCACATATGGCTGCCGTTTCCGGCACAATTGAGGCAAAATGAAAGTTGTCCGGATGTGGCTACATTATTAGACGAACATCCTCATTTAGCAAAAAAATCCACTCCGAAGAAAAATATGTTTTTAAAAGAAAAAGTTTTTATCGTTTTTTCTTCTTTTTTTTTCACCCATAAAATACTTGCAAAGTGTACTCTTTTTGAACAAAAAATAGTTGATCACCTTACCTATGGGAGATGTTTTTTTTTTCTAAAAAGATATACCTATCTGGGTTTTTGTTATAAACCCAAATACAACCTTATACACCTTTCACAGTAAGCTACTAAAAGCTTGTGTTGTGAAAGAGGAGTTTGCCAGCACCTGGTATCGACCCACAGACCCCAGGTTCACGAGGCCGAGACTCTACCTCCAGGCTACCGAAGAACTATTGTTAAAGAATAAATAAAATAAAGTGCGACTAGAACAATAAGACATTGGCTGTCTAGGGCCGGATTTTGATGACAAGTCTTGAGCTGTTGCGGGCCGTAGTTTGGAGACTGTATAGCTTATTTATCTCACATTAAATCACCTATTGAAATATTCACCAACAATAATTTTATTATTGAAATTGTTGAGTACATTCTTAATTAGCTTAAAATATTCCTATTAATTTGCCAACAGCTGACTTTATATAAAAGTGGGAACTTTGCATGGTTAGTAAATTTGTTTTAAAAGATGAATGAATTTATCCCAAAACAGATTAAATACATATGTAATAAAGTATATCTCATTTAATAAATCTCGGATAATATAATAATGTTCCATGTATTCTCTAGCAGTCATTTCCATAGTTCATGAGGTAGCTATTTGTATAACTGTATATAACTTTCACGGCAATGCCACCCATCCTAAATGTCTACTTTTAATGGCACGTAGAGGACCACTTGTATGTTTATTACTCGTAGTTTATTTTTTTGGCTACCCCATTTGGTATAATGTGATGGTATAAATTGATGAATAATAATTACTAATGTTTGAGGTTCCCAATCTTTTTTCGACCATCGCCCACCTTGTGAGACTGACCAAAATCTAGTGCCCTTACAAGACATGACCAGTGGTCTCAAACGTCATTGTTCAAAATCGGTAGAACTCCCCACAAAAATCGGTATACGTCAACAAAAATTTCAACCCCCCCCCCGTTGCCATATTTCAAAAACTCCTCCGTTTTCTTAAATAATATTATTGCTCGAATCCATAAGTATCCGGTACTTTTACCGAATACCCGATACTTATCTACCGATTATATTAAAATTTGCTTCTCGACAAATGGTAAAAATCGGTAGATTACTAGACCGTTTCGGTATATCGGTAGGACACGGCCCATTTCGGTATAAATACCCCTCTGCAACTGAGGTGGCTTTTAAGTTATTATTCTGCTGAGGAGTGGTCTGACAGACACTCATTTTACATGCGTCTCGCTGAAGGAACTTCAAAACGCTCGGCTTCGTTCGGGTTCCCTCGGTTCTAGCTAGTAATACAGTACTAACTACTAGCGCTAAGTACTATGGTACATTGTACAATACATGAGTATGAGTAAGAGTTCGTCGGTAGCCTGGAGGTAGAGTCTCGGCCTTGTGAACAAGGGGTCCGGGGTTCGATCCCAGGTGCCGGCATACTTCCCTATCACGACACAAGCTTTTAGTTTAGTGTGAAAGGTGTATAAGGTTGTATTTGGGTTTATAACAAAACCCAGATAGGTATATCTTTTAAAAAAAAAATGTGGATCAATGGTAAGGGAAGTGAAGTGCAGTAGTATACGTTAATATACACGTGTTCTGTGACTGGTGTTAAAAACAAAAAAAATGGCTGAAAGGGGGGTATTAGGAAGCATGGCCATCCTCGGCCTACTTGGTTGGACCACACTGACCAGATCCTTAAGGACGATGACGTCAGAAGTAGGAAAAATAGAAGGGCATGTTTGAGGAACTGTATGAATGTGATGGAAGTGAGAAGTGTGCCAAGACCGACTTGTTTGGCGGTCTATCCTCTCTGCCTAACCCTCAGGGAACAAGGCGTGATGGGATAGATAGATATAATGATACATCTATTATTATAATTAAAAACATCAGAACTCGACACATGTAAACCATCCCCTCTTGTCGTCATCATCCATACTAAACTCGAGAAAAAATCTTGTTTTTCAGGTAAAACGCATGCTTTTAAATTAAAGTCGGTATTCATACACGATCTATGTAAGAAAATGCAACATAAAAAACGTGCACATGGTTTACCCGAAAAGCAAGAAATGGCGCTATATTATCACCGCGAAAATGAACATCATAGTTAGAACTTGTCGCCCCAGCCCTACCCGAGCCCTACCCTGTCCAATTATGTCAACAAAACAATCATCAAAGATCAAACTGTCAAATTGATAGATCCGAGCACAGATTATCACCCGAGGGAACCCGAACGAAGCCGAGCGTTTTTGAAGTTCCTTCAGCGAGACGCATGTGTCTCAACGGACGCTGGTTTAAAACTGGCTGTAAAATTTGATCGGCTGTAGGACCGATTTTTTCTTTGAATTACCTATCTAATATATCTTTGGTCCATATGTATTTTCAAATGTTTTGTAATGATGATGAATAAATTAATAATAATATTATTTTTTTTAACTTGATACCCTACCCATTGTAGCACATATTGAAAAAGTTTAGTCATTCATCTTCATTTTATAGAACAGTTTATAAGCTGTTGATAAAAGTTAAAAACAACCAAACATAAAAAATCTACTACCTTCCGATAAGTCAATTATCTATCGGAGTACAGCTCCTCATATTTGAGGGCTTCTGTAAAACTAGCGTTTCTTTTAACTTGTCCCTATAAATTTTAGAAACGGACTTTACATTAGTAGATATCAAAACGCGCGTTTGAGACTTTTTCTCTGAGGCTATGTTTAGATGACAAAATTTTGACGCGCTTTTATAAATGAGATTAGTAAGACTCTGTAATTATGGAAATTAATGGATATATAATACATACTCAAATTCGTCTTTTTGTATGATTTGACGATTTAAAATAAACTTTAAACTCAATTATCTCAAAATAAGGATTAGGTGGCATAGTGTTATTACCCCATGCTCTTCGAAATTTAATGTCGGATATATTGGCTGAAATATTGTCACGTGACATTAGACGCATCGACAGCCATAAATAAGTAACGCCATATTGTCATTATTGTCAATTTCGTTTTCCGTCACTTGACATTTTCGCGAGAAGCTGTCACTTTTTAGGCAAAATTGTGAATGGGACAAGAATGCCAGTAAAAGTGGACATCACACCACCTCCGCCAGCAAACTCCAAGCAACCAGGTGTGACAAAGTCTTTGCTTTACAATGGCTCCAAGTTTCAGGGACATCAAAAGTCTAAGGGGAACTCATACGAGGTAGAAGTTGTTTTGCAGGTTAGTATATTTATGTACGCTTTATTGTGAATTCTACTATACATCTATTATCTGTATAGAGGCAGAAGCAGGGGCACCTGACTCTTTGTTCTTATTTGAGATCGCTTTATCAGTATCTAGTTATCGTATTTTTATACTGACGATTGGCAAAGTCGTAATATTTGTGCTATAAATCAGATACTAAGCAGACAGCTGTGACTACTATATGTTTATAAACCTGTATGACTAATTTATTTTTTAAAATAACATTTTGATGCTTCGTTAGTTTTAGTGTGTTCAAACACACATTTCGCTAAGTATATTGTGTATACGTTAGAAATTCATTAAAATACAACTTTGTTGTTTTCACTTGCATTTCTATTGAGCTACTCTAAAACCATTTTGGTATTATAAGAATGAATATCGGATGTGAAAATACTTTTGTGACATTTAACTTGAGAGAATACCTATTAGATCTGTGTGTGGCATTTGAGTTGAGAGATTATGTGTGCGTGTTCATATATATTTTTTTAAATTAAATCATTGGCCGAGATTATTTTTCATGTTCAGGTATATGCGATATGTAAGTGGATACTGGACAGTGATGTAAATAAAAGTTGTTTTTGATTTTTGTAGCACGTTGATGAAGAAAATTCATATCTTTGTGGATATCTTAAAATAAAAGGACTGACAGAAGAGTTTCCTACTTTGACCACATTCTTTGATGGTGAAATCATCTCGGCTAAATATCCATTCCTCACACGTAAATGGGATGCTGATGAGGATGTAGATAAAAAGCACTGGGTGAGTAATATCTAAATTAGAGATTTGCCAAGACGTTATGCGGAGCGGCATCCACTGCCAACCTTATGATGCAAATGTGAATATCACAAACTTGCACATCAATCACCTGTAATTTGGATCGTTTATTAGAAAATTAAAATAAATTTTATAAATAAACTATTAAAATGCCTTTTAAGAAAATAATTACGTTTTCTCTTTGCACTTGAAGAGTCAAGCCAGCAATGTTAGCCGGTTTTAAGTAAAACTTAAACTGGCTAAAAGTAACAATATAATTATTTGTTTACCTGCCATACTGACAACAAGTGATGTGTTTTGTTTACAGAGCAAATTTTCTTCATTCTGCCAATATGTGAAGACCTTTAACTCTGACACATTTGATTATGAGGCTCTGGCTGCAACAGACTTTGTGTTCATGCGTTGGAAAGAACACTTCCTGGTGCCAGATCACACCATTAAGGATATAAATGGAGCATCTTTTGCTGGTTTCTACTACATTTGTTTCCAGAAGTCCGCCGCCACTATAGAGGGCTACTACTATCACAGAAGCTCAGAATGGTATCAGTCCCTCAATCTGAGTCACGTCCCCGAGCACAGCATACAGATCTACGAGTTCAGATGAAGAAGTTGCTTGTTCTCCTGCTGCTGTGGTGTGGTGTGCAGAGCTCGGCCACTACTACTACACTCCATGGACTTGGACATTTACTACATAATAATTATACTCTTCACTATACATGTACAGTACACCTACTATATCTGTCTATCTATCTATACATGAAATGATAATGATGATCTGCAGCTCTGCATTCTACTTATTTATCCATCAGATAAAATATTATTATTATATTACTTATTTATTTTATCATCTTTTCAACTTCTCAATAGAGGAAATAAATATTTATCTACTTATTTGATAATATTATGCAATTCAATATTTTAGACTGAATGAAATATTTTTACTATAATATTAAATTTAATATAGTGTGTATGTGTGTTGGTTTATGTACGCAGAAAGAATGTGTACGCTTGTGTATTTGTATGTATGTCATATTTTATGTTATTTAACATCTGCTTAATTAATAGATTGTGTTTTTTATATAGGTACTTGTATGATTTGCCTGTTTATTGTATGTGTGTAGAGGTGTGGTCGGGGTTCTCCCCTCTCACTTGACAACTATCATCTGATGATTGTACATGTTTGAAAATTGTGTTAATGTTTGGTATTTATATGTGATGAACATTATTTTATAATAAAACTGTATTCGGTTGATATAAACCCTCTCTCTCTCTCACTCACTCTAATCACACTTTATCAAAGGAGAAAGAAATATATTCCAATAAAAAATTATATAGATTTATTTTAAATTACAATAAATTGGTGTTTTATACATTTGAATACATAGACAATTATATGTATTTATATATATATATATATATATATATATATAGTTAGTTAATATATAAACCTATTGACGGTAAGTGGATGGAGTTAGCTGCTCTTAATATTGTACAACAATCTACACAATAATATATCTTTCTTCATTCATAACGAGACCTATGCTCAACTCTGTACACGGGGACGAAACGAAGCGGAGCCCGGGGCAGCTGCCTTGACATGCACCGCACTCCCAACTTAAAGTAATATCACCGCCTCATTTCATATTGTTAGATTGCTAGTTGATTAAATACATATTACATTATTAACATTGTGTAGCATAAATACAAGGACAATACATACATTATATAGATATATAAATAAATAGTATAGAACAATAAGTATGTATATGTATGTACAAATGTATGCTAGTGCTATATAAAATAGTTATGTACAGTGTGTCCCTCCCTCGTGTCTTGGCACAAGGTGTAGCGGCGCATGTCGCTACTCCTAAACTAATCAACCACTAACAATGCAAAAAGTAATATTATTATATCAAGTTAATAAACATTTTATATTACAAAAACAGCGCAATATAAGTGATCCGATAATAAATAAATAAGTGTCAACACCACTGGGTATGGATTTACCTGCGCGTATCTTCATTAACTACGTACACATAGTAATATAATATCATTTATATACAAAAGTGTTATTGATCTACACTGAAATATCAAAAGAATATGCCAATACCACTACCACATACTCATCTCACAAATATGTAGATGTATAATATTATATATACGAGGGTATAATACAAAGAGAGGAGGAAGGAGGTAATAGCTACATGACTGTATAATCACAATATTCACAATACATATAGGACACTATGAGATAAC
>CANPUW010000044.1:0-30881 GCA_947579605.1 Athripsodes cinereus
CCATGGGGAGGAGTGAATCATTTACCATATTTCTATGAAATACAATTCGAAACATGTTCAAACTTGAACCAACATGTTGCTTTCTTGTGTTCGTCCAGTACATTCAGTTGCTATCCGAATCTCGTCGCGGCTTTACGTGCTGACAGTGTTGCTCGCGATTTTCGACGTCATAGTAAAATTGACTTACTTTTTATACAGTGTTTGACACCTATCTAATTTGTTCTCAGGAACGGAAAGTGATCCGAAAGTAAGTATTAAACTATGTAGTATCTATAACTGTGTGTTTGTGGTGAATATTACATATAACATTTTTTTTGGAAATTATTTAACTTATTTTGGGTACTTGGGGAGGACTGAACCAACTTTGATTGGGGAGGATTGAACCATGGTTCATTCCTACCCCGCAGTTACTTTTTACTTAATTTTTCTTCTTCGTGTGCAGGTAACAACAATGCCTCGAATTTATATAAGAAAAACAGAAAATGCAAGGACTACCGAAAGTGATATGAAAAATGCACTGAATAAAATAAAGGCAGGAAAAAGTATAAGAGAAGCAGCGAAAATATCTCATATTCCGTATCCGACTCTCCGTCGTTACTGGAAGAAGTTGCAGATTGGTGGTGAGAACATACGCTTGACGCCAAACTACTATGTTAAGAGAATATTCACAGATGAGCAGGAAGTCGCACTGAAAGAGTATATTATAACCAGTTCAAGAATGTTTTATGGTTTACCAATGAATGAATGTCGTCGTCTTGCTTACGAAATGGCAGTTATTAATAAAATCGATATTCCACAAAATTGGCATAAGGAGAAAATGGGAGGCCTCGAATGGATGACAAATTTTAGGAGACGTCACCCTGTTTTATCTCTTCGAACACCTGAAGCCTGTTCACTTTCTAGGGCAACTTCATTCAATAGCCACAATGTCAATATATTTTTTGACAAGTTAAAGGAGGCTCTTTTAAGATCACCAGCATTTGCTAATGGCACCCGCATTTTTAATCTTGATGAAACCGGAACTCTTACTGTACAGATCCCGCAAAAGGTGAGTGTGAATCTTTACAACTTATCTTTCCAAACAGGATTTTTTTATTTATTCATTTACCTATGATGTAACAAACAATATTCATATTTTTATAAATTTTAGGTTATGGCAGAGAAAGGGATCAAGAGTGTCTGCAAAGTTACAAGTGCAGAGAGAGGAACACTAGTTACAACTTGTGCAATAATCAGTGCTTCAGGACAGTTTCTTCCACCAGCACTTATCTTCCCTAGGGTACATTTTCATGATCATATGTTGGCAGGAGCTCCTACGGGGTCTCTGGGCCTGGCAACTAAAACGGGCTGGATGAATAGTGAACTTTTTTTTCAAGTGATGAAGCATTTTATAAAATGTACTTCCAGCAGCAAAGAAAACCCATCGTTGCTAATATATGATAATTACGAAGCGCACTTGTCCATAGCAGTAATCAATGAGGCAAAAGAACATGGAGTTACTATTTTGACCGTACCTCCTCACTCGACAAATAAGTTACAGCCACTTGATGTGGGGGTTTTGGGACCTTTTAAAACAGCATACAATGCAGCTATAGATTCGTGGATCCTTCACAATCCTGGAAAAACGTTCCAAATTTACAATGTAGCATCATGTGTTGGAATTGCTTATCAAAAAGCTATGACTCCTGCTAATATAATAGCTGCATTTAAAAAAACGGGAATATTTCCATACGATAGAAATGTTTTCACAGAAGCAGATTTCTTGTGTAGCTCTGTCACAGACAGACCTATGGATATAGAAGAGTTAGACTCTTCCATGACTCATCACATCACCCAAAATGTGTCCGAAAACTCGGTTAACATTAATGATATTGGGGACTTAATAGATAACATAGCTGATCAGCCATCAACATCATCTGATATGTTTGTCAGCCCTCAAAATTTTAAAGGCTTTCCAAAGGCAGGAAAAAGGAGTAACTAAAGAAAGGGAAGGAAAAAGGGGCGATCGATGATTGCCACGGATACTCCTGAAAAGGAGGAAATTATGAACAGGTCTTGTAATAAAAAACTCAGAAATATACAAGACTTAATAATGAGCGAAAATGAATCAGAAGAGGAACCAGTATTGCAGGATTCATCAGATTCAGATGGTGAATTTGAAGATTTAATTATTCAAGAGGAAGATTTAAAGAATGATTTCAATGGAGATCCAAGTGAAGGGAGCTTCGTCTTGATTAAATTTACAATTGCTAAAAAGTCTGATGTATATTATGTTGGAAAGGTATTAAGTTTTGATAATGTAAGACAAGAGATTACCATTAGTTTTCTCCGTAAAAAGGGTATTTTTTTTATAATGCCAGATATTCCAGACATTTCTACTGTGGCTCTAAATGATGTTAGATTAACACTTCCCCAGCCAAAGTATTCAGGCACAACAAAAAGACAACACTGCCATTACAAATTTCCGGTTCAATTTGATTGTATTAATGTTCGTTGATTTTTTATCTTTGTTATTTGTATCTATATACTTATTTCTTTTCATTTTTACTTTTGATTACATTATTTTTATATTACCTTAATTGTAATTATTATTTTCTTTAAATATTGTTAGACTTTTAGCTGGTTTATTTTAATAATACCATCATTATGTAAATGGTTCAATTCTACCCACTAATTGGTTCAATCCTACCCATACACGGGTAGAAGTGAGCCAGTAGCTGTCTTGCTATATTTACTAAAATAATAAAGAACTAAAACATATCACAAAATTTTATTTATTATCTTTACAAATGCAATAAACATAGCTAACATTAGAGACTTACTGTGCTGGTTTATCTTGTTCCCTTTCCCCAGAACAACGATTTAAAAAAAAAAGTGGTTCACTCCTACCCGTGCTCCCCTACCTACCAAACAAACCATGTGTCAGTACACATGAACATTTTATCGGTAATGGTTTTAAACATTTAATTTCGTTTTTCTAATTTTTTTGATAATAGATGGCAGATGATCCATGCGATTGGCAGGTATCCTGTCAGGACAATCACGAGAGAGGGAGACACATCATGCAGTCAGGAAAATGGGCAGATTGTAGTTTCCTGGTTGGTTCAGAGCCAAATCAGTCAACCGTCAAGGGTCATAAACTCATTCTAGCCATGGCTTCACCTGTCTTTGAGGTTATGTTCTATGGGACGATAGCGGAGAATAAGGAGCAGCAGTCTATACCTATAGTGGATGTGAGGCCTGAAGTATTTAATGCATTGCTTGAGTAAGATACACAGGTTTCATATTTAAAACATTAAAGTTATATTTTGGAACTAACGATTTTAATATATTTGTTTTTTATATGATTGGGTACATCGAAGACTCACTTCACGCCCTTATATCTCTCAGAAATCGAGAGACTTCCATTATCTGCACTTAATAAACATTTTTTTGCCCAAATGGCTAACTCCGATGGCCATTCTGAGGGGCTGGTCGAACAAAACCGCCTCGTAGGAATTTTTAGGCAACATTTACGTCTTCGATGCTCCTCTTAAGAGATAAAAATGCTTAATATATACAATGTCAAAGATAAAACATAACAAAACAAAATCTCTAAACATGAGTGTAAAAATTTAAATAACAACTTGATTCTATAAGTAAACATTTGGAAAATGGCTGAAAGTATGTGTCCAGAGACTTTTTGCACATCGAGAAGGTGAATACCTGAAAAACATAAGCAAAATCTTCAAACTGCGATTAAATCACGGCCTCTGATTGGCTGAAATCAACTTACGCAATGGAGATTGCTTCTCCCATCTAGCACGAGAGGAAATTTTATCTACCCAGTTTTGTATGGTAATTGCTCAAGCCTATAATCGATATACTTCATCTTTTGTATGGTAGGCATGAAAAAACGCTATGAACCCTAAGTAAATGTTTCGTAGGAACATTTGAAGATTAACAGGTAATATATATTATATACAATCTTAGATATAATGGAATAATCTTAGATATAGTGGAATAAATGCCGTGGAGATGCGTTCACTAAGAAGAATGGTTGGTAAAACGTTGCGGGATAGAGTGAAGAATGAGGATATCAGGAGAATGAGGGGATGCGAGAAGAGTGTTGTGGATAGAATGCATGTAAATAAGTTACGATGGTTTGGACATGTGGAGCGAATGCAAGATGAAAGAATGACGAAAAGGATGTATTTATCCGAAAGAGGGGGCGTGGGAAAGCGCGGACGGCCAAGAACCACGTGGTTCAAATCCTCATGGTCGGTCGCGTGTTGAGTAAAAGAAATCGGCGTGCATGTATGAGAAACTGGATGAATATGGACGAAGCGAAAGAAGTTTGTAAGGATAGATCTATATGGCGTTCCGTTCTCTCTGCCAACCCATTCTGGGACATGGCGTGAGGGTATAGATTGGGTTAGTTGGAAGATATCGCGTATCTGCGATAAACTCGCCCATTGTGCAAAATTATTCGTTTATACCATGCAACCTTATTATTTGTATCCATGTATCTGGGTTTTTTATATACCCAAATACAACCTTATACACCTTTCGCGCCAGTTGATTTCAGCCAATCAGAGGCCGCGATTTCAACCCAGTTGTTAGATTTTGCTTATATGCGAGTCGCCGATGCCAGCACGATGCAGAAACAATTTCCTTGCTAAAAGGAACATCCTTCCCAAATCTGCTCTCTACCAAAGGAGACATGTATGAGTAGAATTTATTATTTAGGTACCTACCGGTTGTATATATTTTGTGTATACCAGTTACAACGAGACCTTGCCCCATGTTAATCCTTTCGTATTACGTGTAAACACAAATACATCGACACATCCCGGTACATCCATTGGTTGATGACGGTAAGTACTGCATCATCATTAATAGTGTTCGAAGATTTGATTTGATTTTTGAATTACTGGGTGTTCATAATCTTACTTACTACCGGGTTAGTTGGAAGACATCGCATTTTAGCGATAAACTCGCCCTCTGTACATTGAATTTATAATTGTTATTTTTATGCCACTATTTCACTATGTAATATTGTAACCAATGTACAGTAAAGAATAAAATAAATAAATAAATAAATAAATAAAAAGATGTCTCAAAGCAAATTGGGCCAATGAAAATCGCTTAAGAGCCCTTGATAGGTAGGGAACTCGAAATTGTCACATGATTTTACGCAACCATTTTTCAACATTGATTATTAATTAATTGCAATATTTTCGTGATCGAGGTGATATTTTTACTGTGTGTTTTTGATAATATCAAAATTTGAACATATTTTAATGTATTTTTAATAATAATAAAAAAAAATCCAAGAGATTCATGTAGAAATTATCGATTGAAAAACACCTTCCGAAATTTCATCACGACTAGCAGAGGTATTTTCAGACAATCATCTTAGAGGTTACATAAATGATGAAATAAATTTAGTTCCAAGGATACTTTAGAAAAATCCTATTTTTCTTAAATTTGGGTAATATTTAGCCGTAATTTTTTAAAAATGCGTAAAAAAATTGATTTGTGACGTGCGCTTAAGAAAATATCATTTTTAGTTCGTCAAGTTCGAATAAGGAAAAAATATTTAAAACAATTTTAATTGAATTTTTTTTCATATGATTATAGTTGCCTGGTGTGTTATTTATATTGTGAAATTTTCATTTTAAATTTTCCACTTGCGGGAAAGTTTTTATGAAAATTTCCGTAGAACTCAAAAATCGGGTTCAGTTCGGCCACCCGAGCCAATGAGTCGGGACGCTATTGGATTTGCGTCTGATTATTTATTTAAAATTATTAAAAAATAGAGATGGTTTTATGCTTAAAACTACATAATTACAGCACTAAACTATTTGATTTTCACCAAGGAAACATATTTTAATATGTGTCATCAAGTCCCTATATAAATGTTTTATTTTTCATTAAAAAAAACATTATAACTATTTTGGGTTAGTTGGAAGATATCGCAACTCTGCGATAAACTCGCCCATTGTACAGATTTTTTCATGCATGTTATATAATTCCTGTTATCATATTCTACACATTTTTTTTTTTACGCGGCGGCAGAATTGCCATCCACACTTCTCAGCATTATACAACCAGATAAGTCTCCATATGATCAGTCATGATCACACAAAAACTTAACAGTCTAATGCCGGGAAAAATTCACCTATCCAGATATACAGGATATCAAAGGATTATTATTTTTATTTATTATTATTATTATCTCATATCTCATTTATTTAACAAAACAATATTAGATTCTACATTTTAAATACAATATAAGATTAACAATAAAATTTAAATATAACATTAAATAACAAAAACCATAAAATATTAAAATAAATTTATATTCAAAATGTAGAACCCCAACATTATTCGAGTTGATTCTTCCATGATGTTCTATGAAATAGTACGATCATGGGAGATCACTTACAGAGCTACAGGGACAAAAACCTTCTTACTATCCTGGTGGACGATAGAAGTACGGCCTTCTGCATGCTGTATTTGAGCCTGTCATCTACTCCCAGTTTTCTGAGATTGCTTGACAGACTCTTAGGTATTAAACCATTCACAGACAACACTATAGGCACGATGATTGTGGTAGGTGTTCTCCACATATCTTTGATTTCGTGAGCAAGATCAAGATATTTTATTATCTTATCTTGCTCAGCTTTATTTAAATTTTCATCATGCGGTATAGTGATGTCTATGATGTATGTTTTACGGCATCTGCGATCAACCAACACAATATCTGGTCGATTAGCTATAATTGTTCGATCAGTTTGAATTGGTCGATCCCAGTAGAGTTTAGTGTCATTGTTTTCAAGTACCGATACTGGACAGTAATTATAGTATGGTAATTTTGATTCCTGTTCAATTAATTTAAATTTCAAAGCTAAATTTTGATGTAATATTTTTGCTACCTGATCATGTCTTTTCAAATAGTCTGTTCCGGAAAGAAGAGAACATCCAGACAAAATATGTCTTAATGTCTCTCCCTCCCGATAACAGGCTCTGCATCTATCCGAAATATTTTGTTTCATTATAAATTTAGAATAATTGTTTGTGACTATTACTTGGTCTTGAATGGCACAAACAAATCCTTCGGTTTCGCCAAAAAGATCTCCAAATCTCAACCAATGGACCGAATCCACAATATCAACATTTTGAGATGTTAACACTTCATAGAATCGACCATGGAGAGACTTGGATTTCCATATGTCCATTCTATCATCACTATTCAATATCGGTAAAGAGACACTAGAGTTCGATAAACACAACGGTGAATAACCCTGATCACAAGATATTATATCATCATACCCATCTTTGTTCCTAGAATTATGAAAAAAAGTTTTTAAAGATTGAATTTCCTGATTGTGTAAATTTTTAATATTCAGTAAGCCCCTTCCTCCCAATTTCCTTGGGAGGTAGAGTCGCATTATAGATGATCTTGGATGATGTATACGATATCTTGTCATCATGGTTCTGAATTTTCTGTCGATAACATCCAGCTCCGTCTGGTTCCATTTGAGTATCCCAAATGTATATAATAATAAAGGAATTGCCCATGTATTAACAGCCCTAATTTTATTATTATTATTATTATTATTATTATTATTATTATAACTTTATATAAATAATATTTATTTCCATGTCTGTCGAAATACGAGCAATGAGCGTAAAATATTGTATATTAGTGCATACTTTGTTATTTTTCGTTGACATAACGACCGTTGCTATAACGACCAGTGCTTAAATAATATATTTATTATTCTGTGACAGCTACACTTTTATGGTCGAGCGAAGCAAGAAAACAACTATTTAAATAAAGCAAAATGACGGGAAAATCGATGAGATTGTTAAAAAAAAAAAAATTGTGTTAAATTTTCATAAATCAAAGAAGTAAGTATATACTGTATAGTGAATACTTTCATAGTATTGTTTTATATCATATATCATTTCCGGAACATTATTTTTCCAAAATAATAATTACAATAAATTACATTATTGATATGCGTGTGAAATTATTCAAATTCAAATTGATAAATTATTACATTGTGAATGCTTCTGATTGATAAAAAATATGCTTTGTTTTCTAGATCATCAAATGAATGTGAATCCGATATTACAGGCGATGTCAGAGTTGTTCTTGGTGGATCAAATACAAATGTTAGTAGAAAATTAACTGATATCATTGAACATATATATACCTACATTGTGAACTCAACGTATTTTATCTTATTTTGAGAAACAAATAGACATCTGAAAACATTCAATATAATGTGATAAAAAAACGGGGGTTTTTTCAAAGGAAGGCAAAAAATACTGAAATAAATACAAAGTCAATTTTATTTATCAATAAGTTGATTACTTGTACACAGCTGGAAAATATTGCCCACAATTGTTCATTATATTATTTATTATAGCTCTCTCATCATCATCATCTCTGTCGGTCCCTCAATCCTGAGGATCGTGACCATCATGCCTCGTTCTGTAAACCATCTGTCTCCATGTTGAGCGATCCTCCGCCATGTGTAAGGCCCCGTGAAGTGAGTTCTGAAATGAAATTAGTGAACATTTTCCAGGAGAAGAGAATAAAACTTGTAGAATACTCTCTTCTTTTGAAACCTACAAGTGATTCATATATTGCTATTGAATCACACCTATCGTAATATATGTCATGCACACATTTAATAGGTGTAAAAAATCCAGTCTATACGAATAACAATATGCAGCACTATTATTCATATTAATATATTGTATTAGAATTAGCTCATACATACATGTATTCTTTAAAGTGGACAAGTTAACAAACCTTTGATAAAATAAAAATAAAATAAATGATCTCTTGAGTTTTATTTCTTTAAAAAATATTTGTTGCACAGTTGGACTAATTTGATATTGTATTAGAAATATATCTACACTCGCACCTTTGCATATTAGACCAGGCTCCAGAGGGAGTTGAGTGTGCAAAATATGAGAACCGAGTTCCATGAATGCAGTTTGGTGGAGAATAGCTCAGAGAATAATAATATGGATCTTGCCGGATCATTTTATGGTCCAATTTTTTTTTAGCACCCCCCCCTTCAAATTTGTATGAAAATCGATGGAGTACACACTATAAAGTAATTTTATTGACAATACTGCTATCCCATCATGGCATATTCCACAAGTGGGGTAGCCAGCTGACTAACCAAATGCAATAAACATGCAAGCTGCCCTCTCCGTGCCAAAAAAAAAATGAAAAACATTAATCCATATAAGTGTTTGTACTAAGTGCTCTTAACAAATGTAAGGTATCTGATGTGCAGATCATTTCTTCAGGATATACTTCATCCATGTATGCACAACTGTTAGAGGGGACATGGAGAATACAGATAATGCCCACAGAGTGGAATGAAGGAAATATATACCCCCTCCATAAGAAAGGGGATCAACTACTCGGTGGTAATTATAGAGCATAACTCTCTTAAAAACATATAAGGTGCTCTCATCCATTTTATTTAGAACATTGGAACCTTTGATGGAAAAAAGTCTTGCACTACATCATGGAGGCTTCCAACGTTGAAGATCATGTATTTATCAGATAATCACACTGCGTTAGATCCTGCAGAAAACAGCTGAAGCAAGGTATCTGACGTACAGTTCACTTCTTCAGGTAATATTTCATCCATTTATGCAACTATTAGAAGAGATTGAAGGAGACCCACCGTTCACCCGGATAGCTCAGAAGTCTGAGGACATCCATTTATGGATAACACAGAGGGTGTACACCTAATATTGTATACAATTAATATTTTTTTTTTTTAAATTTCAAGACTAAGGTATCAAGTTTAAAAAAAATATTATTATATAATTATCTAATGTTTGTATACATATACATTTTATAATAATGCAGAATGAAATACGAGTCATAACCATTTATTTATTATTTTAATATGATAAAATGCATTTCCTATACACTCAGCATAACATCAGAAACCCAAAAAATCAAGTTGCATTATTTTCTAATATCGTTTGCGGGCAAAAATAACACCTTTGTTTTACGTTAAATATGTAAAAATAAGAATAATTTTTTTATTTACATATATTTTGCGATCGTGTTGTTTTTTTCTGGTTTTATATGGAGAAATGGTTTGTTTGTGTGTTGTTTCATGTATGGACAGTTTGCAGCAGTGTTTTTCTTGTTATGAATGTGATTGTGTTAATGTAGGAGATGAATGCTTTTTGTGATTGTATATATGTTTCAGTATGATTGATGTGTTTGTAAGATGTTTGCCCTAGAACAGGTTATACCTAGTTGGACAGCATCAATGAAAAAATGTATAAGATTTGTAATTTATTGGTGTAATAAAATAAAAAAAAAATAAAAATAAAAAAAAAAAATTATGGCGTTGGTCTTTGAAATGTTAGCAATCAAATTGAAAAGAAAATAACAAAAAAAAAAACACAATTGTATCGAATCAAAAATAGTCATACATTTAAATATTCATAAACATTAAAATTATTTCTTTCGTCTGCTAATTAACAGGACTTCACAGCCCGATTTTAATTTGAAATCGTTCGAAATACTATACACTGATGATACTGCTCTTGTTTTCTCGCATCACGATGAGCAGAGGGATCGCACAATTTCATTACGACAAACTGTTACGATGGTCATAATATAATATGATCATGGCTTGATAATTTATTTATGAAATATTTTTACCTATTCATTAAGAAATTTAATTTGCTAACGTTGTTTTTTGCATATTTCAAATACTCTCTAAATGTTTTTCTTTCTTTACTATTTTCAGATATATTTACACAAATAATGTGAATATAAAATCATTTAATGAGGCATGTGAATTATACTATGCTTCAAAAAAATATATCCTACCACGTCTCACAAAAAAATGCGTTTCCTTTATAATAGCAACATTATCGCCCAAAAGAGCATTAAGAGCTTATGAATTCTCTAAATTTTATGAAGAATTACATCTGATGGAAAAAAGTTTACAAGTAAGTAATTTTATTATTTTTATTTTATTTTCATTTACAAACAAACAGTATGAATCGGTCATTAGAAAGACAACATAAGTCTACATACAAACTTTTCAGAAATCACAAAAAAACTATTTGTTATAAAATTTTGAATGAAATGTTGATATCTAACTCAAATCAAAACACATCTCAGAGTGTATTTTTTTTATTATAAACCTTTATTTTTTGTCAAAATATTTTAATTGTATATTAATTTGTTAATTCAAAACCTTTGCCTTATATTGTTTCTCAAATGAACACCATTTCAGGGAATAAAAATCAACATTTTCATCCCAGATTGTTTATTAATTAACCAAAAATCACTAATTTTCATCATTTTCACTCACGTGAGTGGTTACTCGGAGATGGCAGATCATTGTATCGAGCTTAATCATTCGTTTGATATGCGCGGTGTAAAGGTCTTACATTCAGAAAACCGGTAGGTATAGCTAATTATTGGCTCCGGAAACACTAGAGATTTTAAAAAATAAAACTAATGGCAAAATTGTAAACTAACAAATTCCCACCCCTTCACCATTATTAAAGCCCTTAGCCACACCCACTCCTTCCAGTACTAACTATCCCACCCCCTCATATTCCTCCTTCTTAACTTAGATTTATATTTTTTCCAATCAGTCCTCTTGATAATGTCAAATTGAGCTTTTGACGAAAGCGCTCGAGCTTTATTAAAAAAAATAGTGAAAAATTAACTGTGTTTATTAATATTGAATTTTTTTATTCATTATTATTATTATGTTTCTAAATAGCTATCTAATAATTAGTGTTTTAGTACAAGGTAATTTGTACAAAGAATGTATAGGTATTTAATTAAATAGAATCTATTACGCGCACCACGTGTAGAGGATTTTATCCCGGGATCCCGATCGTATTTTAGTCTCAAAATTTTCGGGATTGATTTTAACGAATCTCGAGATTTTCGGGATTCATACAATTTTTAAATAAGTCAGAAATTTGGGACTCATTCACATTCACATTGTGAAACTTGTGTCTGTATATTAAAAGAGCACCTTTCTGTGTTCGATATCTCACTAGGTACCGATATTGTGGCAATAGTCAATGATCGTCCAAATGCTGAAGTAGCTGAAGGTTGGAAAACTTGTTAATGCGGAGCACCAAGTTTGTTTTGCAGATGGTGTCCACTTCGCCATTTGCAAAGAAAAAAAATATATTGCCAAAATATAAATATAAAACTGACATGGTGTACTGACTTTTTAACCACTTTTCATTACCAATACAATCCCGGGACTATCCCAGGATCCCGGGATCAACTGTAGATAATCCAGGAATTATAAAAAGGGCCGGGATCGAATATTCTTACTACGTGTCATGTGGATTTGACAGAAAGAATCACCACATATTATTATCTATTATACCTTCACACACTTACTTTTAACCCAGGATGCTCTTCAATTGAATATAATTATAGTATACATATTTACATTACATGTTTGTTATCTTTTAGAATTTAGTCTACATAGATTAGGTGTCTATAATGTTGGAGGTAAGATGGTAAGGCAGAATAAATTAACGTTATTTGAATGATTTTAGATTATACGCAACCAAACTAAAGAAATATTGACAGATAAAAGTTTTAATGAAGCGGATATATCTACTGTAATCACGGTGTTTGATCAGTCGTATCTAAATATACAAAGTGAACTTGAACTGTTCGAGGCTGCGGACAAATATAATAAAAAACATATGAAAATATCACCTTTTCCTAAGATAACAGCCGAAGAGCAAAACTCAACACAAACATCAAAGTCTCCGAAGAGCGAAATAGAAAATGCACTAGAGGGTGCAAATGCAGATGCCGATGTGAGATCACTCTTTGTTTTTGGTAAATAAAAATACTTTTATGACAACTTTATTGATTGTTTCTTTGAAATTATTTAAACTCGAATCTCATAGTATGTATTGAAAATAAAAAGTAGGTATGTACCTGTATAGTTCGACTTAATAAGAAGATATCGCGCTTTCGAGATAGACACGTTCATTGCACAAAATTATCAAAATTTTGTAGGTACTTCACCTTAGTGTATCATCTACTATTATGTAGTTCATGGGTGGCCAACCTTTTCAGCAGCCGGGCTAAATTTTAGAAATGAGATTTCCTATCGGGCCGCACAACAATATACTCCTGACATGGAACATTTCACAATTTTACTTCACCGTAAAATTTCTACCCCCCGTCAGCAAAAAATCAAAATGGTATAGGAATTTGAAATGTTACAAATCTCCTCGGTTTTCTTTAAGAATATTTTCTTGAAATACCTCTTTCAACAAAAAAGTAACGGGTACTTGTACATACATACATACCATCACGCCGCTTCCCTCGCGGGGTAGGCAGAAAGGATCGAGCACCACTTCCTTCTATCCTTGCATACATCTTTCGCTTCCGTCACTGTCATACAATTCCTCATGCATGCTCTCCTGTTCAACCGGTACTTGTACCGACTATAATTTTAAAAAAAGTGTGCATATGCTTCGCGGGCCGCACGTAGACACCCAACGGGCCGCATGTGGCCCGCGGGCCACGGGTTGGCCACCCTTGATGTAGTTCGTATTATTTATTTTGTGCAATAATTTTTCATTATTATGTAGTAAAAACAGCATGAACGTGTGCAATATTTAATCAGGTTATATTTTAGGTAATAGATTATTCTGTTCCAGGGCAGAGTTCTACTAATCACGTGTTAGACATTTACACATCACCTTCTCATTTCCAAACTGTCTCTCTACCCTCAATGGTAGAAATTGAGACTACCAATTCCCCGGACAAAAAAAAGGCGTTGGAGGATATGTATCTAAAAGAAAAAGAAATAGACAATAGCATTGGTATTTCAGATTCGTTTATTTTTATGACCTTATATTGTCACATTCAGTCTGTTTACTTTGAACTTGTACTCAATTCTCTTTACAGACATTTCAAAGAAACCTGCTATTATTCGTAAACCAACGATTAGGGACGCTGTTAAACGAATTCGTTTTTTAACATTGAATCCTCAACAGTTTTCCGAAGGACTTGATACTTTTAACAGTTCTTACTTGATATCACAATCTGAGGCGTTGGCTATACTTTTGAATATTTCTTCTGCTAAAAGTAAAAAATTGATGCCTGAAGGATTCTCTACATCTAAAGAACTTAGAAACAAGACTGTAAGTACACTTCAAATGCTTATACTTACTTCTTTTACCTACACTTAGGCATGATTAAGGAGTGTTGGAAATTTATCAAAAAACTTTCCCCGATGCTCAACAATGTTTCCCAAATAATTGTCGAAGATTTCCAAAATCGGATTTTCCGATCCATAGATCCAGCTCACAGATCCATAAAAAATAGATCCGGAAGATTTAATGAGGGAAGGGGAGTTTTGAAACGCAGTGAATGTTATAACCTTGAATTTTATCGATATTCTCTAAAACAGTGTTTCCCAACCTTCTTCTCCTCGCGAACCAAAAGTAATATCCAACAGAAATTGGCGAACCCCCTATGTGGCAAAAAAACAAAAAAAAATCTTTATATGCTGCATAAGATATAGGCAGTATGCATACGTTCGAAACAACAGCGTACAATCTGCATTGCTTTTGTTGTGCTTTTTTTATTTTTTTTTTGTATTTCTGTTTTTTTCCTTTTATTTTTCTTTGGCCATTTAAAATCCCGCCATTACGCAATACTTACTTTACTTTTCGTATGGCTTGGTGTTGATGTATCTTAACCCATGTGGGCTGCGTCGTGTCCTCTACAGTCTTGGCTCTAGTGTCGTGAGCCAGCTCATCGCCTCCGGTCCCGCTATTATTTTCGCGAGCCCCCTTTGTAGACATAGCGAACCCCCAGGGGTTCGCGAACCACCGTTTGGGAAACACTGCTCTAAAACTTCTGGGTCCGTTCCCGCTGATACCTTTTAGTCCGTTTTTCCAGTATGATTACATAGACCTTTTGACCTTAAGGGAGGTATTCCTTTTTTTGCTTTTTTTTCAGGATCAATCGCTTAATGCAACCTGTTTCCAAACACAAAAAGAGAGAATGACTGGACCCTAACTTGTGTTTTTCTTACTACTTTCATTTGTTGTGTGTGTTGTACATGTAATGATCAATTTCTTTTTATGATTACAGAGATACTAAACATATTATACACTACGCTTAGAAGAAACTGCTTATGTAATTGATTGCGGCTATGAAATGCAACTAGTTTTAAGAACTTCAATCTAGTCTTAAGATATTTTGTATTAATTTAGGCAAACAACTAGTGCCTACGTAGTAAATGCGTACCTGTAAGTTAATTTTAAGTTCTTTTGTAAAACAATGGAGTCGGTGAACATTAACGGTTGTAGAGGATTTTGTCGAGGATAGCCCTTCAGGCAAACCTTGAGAAGAATTTGCATGGAGAATATGGATGACATGGGAATTAACATTCCTGCAAGATCCATGGGTGAGGGAGGGAGCAACCCTTAATGTGTGTGTTTTGATAAAGAATCACTCTAGATTAATCACTCCAGTTAATTCTGCTCACCGATAGTCAACCTATTTGAATAGGAATTAACTAGGTAGGTATGTTGTATACTATATACTCAAATATGTCGACTATAATTGGTGAGTAGAATTAGCTGGAATGATTAATCTAGAGTGGTTCAAAATCAATAATATGATTAATATCTACACTTCTTAGTAAGTAAAATCCATTATTAATTGTGTCGGTGCACACGTAGTAGAATTCCATAATTATGTAATTTGAAACAAGTGTTTCTTTCTACTATAGATTATTGATTCCGAGGGAGACGTCTTTTGACTTATCAGGTCATTATCATTATTTGATCAAGATTGATAATGACCTGATAAGTCGAAAGACGTCTCTCTCGTAATCAATAATCTATAGAAGAATGAAACACTTTTTTTCAAATTACACAAAGTAAAATCCAGTCTCCGACATCTAATTGTGTTAAATACCTATTCATAAATAATCATTTAGATTTTAAAAATATTTATTAAAACATAAGTTATTTAGGTATTCGAAACTTATTATCAAAATAAATAGGTTCTTAAGGTTTAGAAAAGTCTCGTAGAGTTGTTATTTTACATAGGCAGGTTCGTGAAATGATCATTTACTTTAGAAATTTCATCAAATCTGGATTTTCAAAATTTCCTGCGACTAAATTTTTTTTTCTGATAATATCTGATTTGCTTTTGGGTTTTGGAACTTCGTATGTATTACTTATTATTTCCATGTAATTTTTTTACCTTATCGTGGTCAAACATAATTTCTCATGTTCTTCTTAATTTCATACGTCATACCTGTAATATTTTTTTTATGATAATGACGTGTTCCTCTTTACTTTATAATGCGCGAATTATTAAATAATAATACGCCTACTACGGGTGGATACCTACATAATTATTTACTAGTAACAAATACGTTGTTTTTCTATCTACATAATACCTAGTGTGGTAGACGTAGGTATAATGTTGTTTCGTTCTATGCAAAATGACACAAGTATGTATCCTATAAAAGGTACCTACCTACAAAAACAATAATAATATTTCCCTCAAACTTGCTAAGGTCCATGCAAAGAGAGTACTTACATTTCGTCGTTGCATATTTAAAAAGAGACATGTGCTCACATTTTTATTTAGTCATACTCTTTCAAAACTGTTTATTTTGACTTTTTATTGGCATGTGATATTATTTTTCAAGTATTCAATGTTAATATTTGATACTAAGAATCACTTTATAAAATGGTTATGATGTCGAGAATATAATGTTTACTCGTTTTGAGAATTTGTTTTCTTTTTTTTGAGAATTTTAAATCTTCTATAACGATATGCCCTCTTAAATCAAGAAAAAATACTTGTTTTGAGAATTACAATTTTTTCACGAAGATGAAAATCTTCTTAGATTGAGAAAATAATTCTTTCGTTATATATAAATTTTTGGTTTCTTAACTCAAATCAAATTCTCTTGACTCAATATATTTTTTCATTCTGTGTAAGCAGTTTATTCTGGAAATGTCATAACATTTATGAATTCACATGTCCCTTTTTGAATATGCAACGACGAATTTATTATTATGTCTATATGGTACATTAGGAAAGTATATTAGGTATAAGTATTATGTACTATGTAGGTACCTACGTAGATGATGGAGGCACGGAGCCGAAACGCGTTCCGCTCGGACAATCTCCCTTGTGAATACGAATTATTTAAATTAAATACATTCAAAACGTAACAATATTAACGCTACGCATCAAAAAGATATAAACACAACAGGGAAACAAATTATAAACATCATAATAGAAGTATAGATCTTTCAACAGCATGTAACATTATTGTACATACATAATACGTATGCAATAATTTCGACCCTTTTGATTACAGGTGGTATAGTAACGTTCCACTTTCTTACACTTAGAGGTTCTTGGTCCTAATAAATTTCGTGTTTTTGAGGTTTGATTTGTAGGAAATAATGACTGTCATTAAATAAATAGTCCCATTAAGCTTTGACCTGCTGATAATAATATATTTACACAGTAGTTATGTATATTATTAGATAATAAGTATTATTATTACTACTGTAACACCACACCTACAAGCAGTTTGCTTCAGATATATGTTATTTAGGTGACGTTTATCTTAGCAATTTGGTTAAATTTTCTTTTGCATCCAATTAACTTCAATATTTCACAACTATTCAACACCAAAAAGTAAGAAACGAATAGAGTACCTAACTAATTACTCTCATTGAAACCTTTTTTAAAGGGCAGCGCCCGCCACATACCTCGTGCCGTACCTGGAGTTATGTTTCTCCATAACGACACACACACACATGTTTTAATGTCGCATTAAAGCGAGAAATGCTGCCCCGAGGGAGCACTCTAGATTTAGCGGTCACACACCAAAAATGTTGGTGCAAAAAGGGAATGGAAGAAATGGGAATATGCCTTCCTCTCTCTTCAGTATCGTTAGTTAGATGAAGGGAATATTAGGCTACCAAAGATACCATTGATAGGTACCTATCAGCCTTGACGTTTACCTAAGTATTATTATCAATTTAAATTGATCAATCTAATTTTAAACGATACCAATGATAAAAATATCTATCCATAAAGGTTATAATGTATCACTCCAAAATCGCTCCCAAAAAGGTTCCCACTTTTGGAAGATCAATTAAAAATACCAAATCCGTGATTCTTATTTTTTTCTTAAATCTTCGAACTTGATAGCAGATTATTAGTCTTGGAAATATTAGGTGCCCTCACTTCCACCGGATAGCAGGTGCATATTTATTTTGGTCTATTTAAGCACTATTATTTGGGTTAGTTGGAAGATATCGCATCTCTGTGAAAAATTATTTGGTTATACCATGTTGTAATCCTAATATTATCGTCTAAATATTTTGTTTAGTAAAGTTTATTTTTATTACTATTTGCCCCACTCTTCCCTCACCCCTGGGTAAGCCCATGAAATATATCAACTTTTAGTGGATTCGCTGTAATTTTTTTTAACTATATAGTTTTAAATGTCATATAACTTTTTATTTTAAGTCTATGGTTTATTATATCGTTATTCTTGATTTATTTTTATTTTGCAAATAATTTTACTTATTAACCAGCAATGCTGATTAACCTTAGACTAATTTCATTAATAAATGATAATGTTATGTATTTTTAAACTTGTCATTTAGTATTTTTTTCATTGTTTCTATATTTTTGTAGTTTTAGATATTACATTTTACTTGGTTACTTTTGCTCTTCTCTGTAATAATAGTCAGAAATACTCTAGTAGAGTACAACATTATTTTTTATTTGTACCCAATTAAAATATATTTATATGTGGTAACCTAAAAGTTATATTATTTTTATACCTCTTTCATAGTAGGTAACCTTAATTTTATTTATCTCAAAAGGTGTTTTGAGATTTCTTGCAATTGAATCATGTCACTTTAGTTATTGTAAAAAATTCACTTTATGTGAATAACAAAAAAAATACTTCGCATATTATTCTGTGGTTACGTCACATAATCGAGTTTTTTTGTGAGCTTTCGGATGCGCACGGGCCTCCATTGTCAAACTCAGCAAAAAAACTCGATCATTCCACATCAAGAACCATAAATTCAAATATACCTCATTGCGAAAAATCCATTAACAAACATAGCAACATAGTTATTACATAGTATGTGTAATTATTTACCTGTTTGTACAGGTACTATCTTTATTTTAATACTACGCATACAATTTATAACAATAAAATGTTTAGTTTAGTAAAGGTAGGTACTATTATATCTAATCATGTAAATATTAACGTACCTACAGCCTACAGTAATATTATGTAGGTATGTATCTCATGTATAAAGTGTTCCTCCGACTTACACAAGTGCATTATTGTCTATTCTTCGTTGTTCCAACAGTCAACATCCTGCGTCTATTCAAATTAGTGAGAACATTGTCTCAATATAGATACCTACTTTTAATACATGTATTAGATACATAGGTATATATTTACATACAACTCAAAGACATTAATATAACTATAATAATTTCACCTGTATATCTGTAGTTAAAAAGATACAAGTTAAATACACGATAAACGTTTTGAATTGAAGGTCACCGGAAGAAGGCAAGAGGCGAAACGAAGGGTTCTGAATGACTCAGCCATATCCGGTGTATGAGAGTGAGCATCTGTTCAATATAATAATATGTTTACTGTATGTTTTTTTATATCTTTATGCATATTTATGTGTGTGTTATACTCTAGCAATGAAAATAACTATGTAGTAGTCATATTTACGTGAATAAATTTGGCGATGCTTGATTGTGGATGGCGTTGTTTGGGCCTACTACACTTTACTCTATCAGTGATGGTTGTTGAACCATGATACATTTAGCGATGCACTGCTGAGGTGGGTACTTAGGGTTGCCACCTTTTTTTGGAGATAAAGTACATTGGTTATTATAGGTAAGGAAAAGAGTACATATGTAGTATCAAAATAAAGTACAATTTATTTTTCTTTATTTATTATTATGTTTAAAAACATGTTTTTATTGCTTTTTGCTGTTTGTATCAAATTAGTATCTATTCGAAAACAATTGCACAGCATCTTTACAGTCTATACTTAAATCAAAGTAAATAAGTAATTCATATTTTATCAAATTCAGAGACGCTTTGCACCAATCGATAAATTTCGTTTAACGAAAAAAATACGACTAAGCTTTCCCAAAGAAATACTATACTATACCCTCACGCCGTATCCCAAGTGGGGTAGGCAGAGAGAACGGAACGCCAAACAGATCTATCTTTACACACCTCTTTCGCTTCCTCCACATTCATACAGTTTCTCATACACGCACGTCGATTCCTCTTACTCAACACGCGGCCGTCCTTGACAATTTGATCCACGTGATCAAGCCACGTGGTTCTCGGACGCCCGCGCTTCCTCACACCCTTTCTTTCAGACAAGTATATCCTCTTTGTCATTCTTACTTCGTATATTCGTTCAACATGTCCAAACCACCGTAGTTTATTCACGCGCATTCTGTCCACAACACTCTTCTTGCATCCGCTCATTCTTCTAATATCCTCATTCTTCACTCTATCACGCAGCGTTTTACCAACCATTCTTCTCAACGATCGCATCTCCACTGCATTTATTCCACTTTCGTCCTTCTTCAGCCACGTCCATGTCTCGCTTGCATACGTAAGTGACGGTACCAGAATGGTATTGTGCACCAGCATTTTTCTAATCATGCGAAATAAAGTATTTTCGTGTACTTTATTGTTCTCATAAAGTATAGAGTTCAATTACCCGAAATAACGTACAATACTTTATTATAAAGTACGGGTGGCAACCCTACACAGTCGGGGTTATTGGAGCCCAACCCTTATCCTGTTCATTATGCACTGTGTCATTATTCTATACTTACATATACACTGTTATCATTTCAAATATTAACATGCACCTAACATAAATATAATAATATGCTGTCTCTGTAATACCTATCTACAGAAGAGACGAAGATCCAGAGGGACCATGTTTTGAGAATGCACAACGATAGTAGGTCAAAAGAGCACAATTCTTTTGTATGTTCATAAGGATTCAAATGGACTGTACGACTTTGGTGACTGAAGAAATTAGAAGGACAAGTGTGTGTGTGAGAGAGAGAGAGAGTTTTATTATAAATTGCAAACTTGTGGGCTTAGTGTAATAGCGCAAATTGTGAAATTTTATGATTTGTAAATTATTTATATTCTGTATAGTACATATATTCAAATGTTTTATAATCCAAATGAATAAAAAAAAAATGTTTTTTGGATGTTTTCCCGGCTGGGTAACCTCCGGTTGTGTGTCGTCATCATGCTAACTAGCAGAGGTCTTGGCATGACGTTTCGATGAAATATAATTTATCATCTTCAGGTCATCACCAGGCATTTTGAAATACAAGCCACCAGAAATATGCTATACGTAAATTTGCTACTTTGTTTTGTATAAGGTGTATACTAAAATCGAGTTAAATTGTTTAAAAAGGACTTAGGTACTACTGAAAAGTTCGATATTTCAATGTGTCCGCATTATTTTGAAGGCCAACTTATCTGCATTAAATTTGTCTTTTATTATTTCCAAAAATATTAATCTTTCACAACTATTTTACACCAAAATATAAGAAAAATATAGATATTGTTCCTCAGTGATACCTATTAGGATATTTGGATGGATATTATTTCCCTTCTTTCTTCTTCTCAAGGACGGCCGTGTGTTGAGTAAGAGGAACCGACGTGCGTGTATGAGAAACTGTATGAATGTGGAGGAAGCGAAGGAAGTGTGTAAAGATAGATCTGTTTGGCGTTCCGTTCTCTCTGCCTACCCCGCTTGGGACACGGCGTGAGGGTATAGTATAGTAGGTATAGTATAATTATTTCCCTTTTAATGATATTTTAAAAAGGAAGATGTGCTGAACACCAGTGTCACTTCACTTCTGTGAACCTAATACGAGTTATACGCTACTTTAATGTAAGTGAAAATGATGACACTGTGTTTTCAGCAGGGCTAGTGTACGTATAAGTTTTTTGACATCATTTTGCTTTCATTTTGGTCTCACACACTTTCAGTACTCTGGGATTATACATTATGTAGTTTGAATGCTTAAAACTCATTCCTCAATGAACAATAAGATTTATTTTATCGTGAAATAAAAAAAAACTCTTCTATTAAATGTTCCTTATTGATAGAGACGTCTTTCGTTTCATTTTATCCTCCTAAAATAATTATGTTTTATACAATATTTTGGAATAGGTAAGTATTTATTTTAAAATCGTATGGAACAATTATTTAGGGATTGATAATTTAAAAGTACCTACCTACCTATGAAACTAAAATTAATTAATGTTCATTAATTTTTTTTGTAAAGATATATCTGGGTTTTTGTTATAAACCCGGCACCTGGGATCGAACCACGGACCACCTGTTCACGAGACGGGAACTCTACCTCCAGGTTACCGACGAACTCTCGACGAATTATTTTATAGCATTTTATAAATAGTCAGACATATTATATTTATGGGGGTGACCCCTCGTAGCGCAATATTACAATGCGATACTTATAATATAATAAATTATTATGTAAAATGTGTTCGCTTCAACGCATGGGAATCCGTAGCACATTGTTTCACTGTTATTGTTTGGTTCTTACGTCAGTTGGTCGTGCGGCGTGGTCAGTGGAGTGGCTCATGAAAGTGTTGTGGCTTCATACCAAACCCAGTAATTGTATCTTCATAATTATAATATAACTATTATTTACAATAACAATGTCTCTGATGTTATTATTACTGTGTGAAAATATCAAAGAGAGAATTTGATCAAGTGTTCTTATGTAAAAATTAATAATATTTTTGTTACATACAACAAGTTGATTGATGTGCTATAATTTATTATTGTGTTTATTGTATTCAATGCACCATGCAAAGAAGAGATAAACTAGTGAAAAGTGAAATTTAAAATAAAAAACTTTTTCTCTGTGGTAATAATACAAAGTTACCTACTATCGTTATAATGGTGTGCAGCGCACTAACAACGATCGGTAATCAATCTCCAGCGGAGGACAGAATCCCTGATGGCAGCGCAGACATTCCTAGAAAGAAATCCTTCAGAAGACTATCATCTACAAGAGGATTGAAGACAACTATTAATAAAGACCACAATGATAACGAGGATGATAATGATAAGGATAGCAGATTTCAAGACTCTGGATGGGTGAGGATTTATGCTGGACCCGATCCATTCGCAGACATGAAAAGTTCACTCCTATATCTGACTCGTGATTGTACAGTGAAAACAGTATCAAAGAAACTGTCACTTCCAACCAGTCAGACAATCTGGATACAGTACGGGAGTGGAAAATCTCAGCGCTTGCTGGAAGATGAATGTCCTTTGAAGTTCCAAGACGAATTTTTGATGAAAATTGGTTTTAAAAGTTTATCACGTAGATCAAGGTTTGGTATAGATCCAGATTTAAGATATCTAATCAGGATACACGGAGGACCTGGAGTGCCGCCACCAAATATACCTGGAGCCCCTAAGTCAGCACCTCTACAAGTGTTGAAAGGACTTGTTTTTCCGAATTGGAAACGAAGGCCAGTTACATTAGTGGATTCAAAGCTGTTAGTGTATCCGGGTAAGAACATTTTTTCTAATGCAACTAGTATACATATACACATTGCCGAAAATGACACAAGTTTTCTTCATCAAAAATGTTTTGTTTATACTTAATACCAGTCGTTTGAGCTCCTCCCTACAGTGAGTTTGAGAGTGAAAAGGATCTAAACCTAGCTATATTTTACCCGACACACTGAAAAAAAATGATGAAAATAGAAAAAAAAACAGCGGTATTTAATGAAAGCTTAAATTACCAGAATTCCATGAACTCTTCCGTCAAGTTTTTATTGGTAACATTTTATTCCACATGAAAAATAATGTTCTTATCCAATACAGGGTAGAATATATATTTTAAGTTTATGTTCTTTATAGGCTTTAATTCAAACTGTATTCTTTAAAACATTCATGTCAAAAATTAAGATATTTTTAGGAATTTTCGTATGTAAAATACCTACATACATTGTGTTTTTGAAAAGATGTTTTCTCTTATGATTACTCTACATACAGTAGTCTTGAAAAAGACTTTTTAGTTGGTCTTAAGAAAGACCGGTCTTTATTAACAACCACAAGTACATTCAAATAATATTATAATATTATAATACATTGGAAAGAATAAAAATTGGAAAGAATGAGCGGATGCAAGAAAAGTGTTGTGGACAGAACGCGCGTGAATAAACTACGTTGGTTTCGACATGTTGAACGAATGAACGAGGTAAGAATGACAAGGATATACTTGTCTGAAAGAAAGAGTGTCATGAAACGCGGGCATCCGAGAACCACGTGGCTTGATCACGTGGATCAAATTGTCAAGGACGGCCGCGTGTTGAGTAAGAGGAACCGGCGTGCGTGTATGAGAAACTGTATGAATGTGGAGGAAGCGAAGGAAGTGTGTAAAGATAGATAGTTTAGTTTGGTGTTCCGTTCTCTCTGCCTAACCCACTTGGGATACGGCGTGAGGGTATAGTATAGAAAGGAAAGAATAAAAAAACACGATGTAAAGTATGAAAAATTATATAATTACTTACTTATAAAGCTATTCCTGTCCACTACTGAACATAAGCCTCCCCCATATGTCTCCAGGCATCTCTGTCTTTATCTGGGCTTTCTGCAACCAGTCACCAGCGATTCTTCTAATGTCGTCTGACCAACGTGTTGGAGGTATTCCTCTACTCCTTTTATCTTCACGAGGTCTCCACTCCACTACCCTTTTTCTTCATCTTTGATCTTTAAGTCTAGCAACATGCCCTGCCCATGACCACTTCAACCTTATAAAAAATATATTCATACGATATAGAAAACCTTTTAAATTAAAACAGCAAGATTTTACAGGTAAATTATAAAATATTTATAACCTTCATACATGTATGTACATAGGTATGTTCGTAAAGAAATCAAACTACTCCAAAACAATATTTTATCCTACAAAAGCATTTGAAATGTTTTGAATGTGGCATAATATAATGATGATCAGTAACAACATGTTATTAGTTGATTTCTCATTTATTCATTAATAACGGATATTTACAAATCAAATAATACCTAATTAAAATGTACACCTACTAAATGTAGGTATACATACATAGGTTTTTATTGCAAGATTCGAGTTTCCATCGATAAACCCCGTTAATAGCAATGTTACATGATTTGCCCATAAAATATATTAGGTAGGTATATGTTATACATAGAATATAATATACAAAGAATTTTATAGACAAGTCTTGCTAAGGTATTCTATGAACACTGAACATTGTAAAATTATTATTATTATTGGTTTTACGGTTACTTGTTTTGTGTGCATGTTGAATCCCTTTTAAATATTTTAATTCATGCACACGTTCGCATAGGTACTTATATGTTTGTATATCCACTTCATGTAGATTTATCACTCATAGTTAGGGTTGCCATCTTGCAGTTAAAGTACATTGGTTATTAGAGGTAAGAAAAAAGTACATAGTATCAAAATAAAGTACAATTTATTTTTCTTTATTTATTATTATGTTAAAAAAAACATATTTCTTATTGCTTTTTGCAGTTTGTGTCAAATTAGTATCTCTACTAAACGAGTTCGTCGGTAGCCTGGAGGTAGAGTCTCGGCCTTGTGAAGGGGTCCCAAGGGGTCCGGGGTTCGATCCCAGGTGCCGGCAAAACTCCCCTTTCACGACACAAGCTTTTAGCTTACTGTGAAAGGCGTATAAGGTTGTATTTGGGTTTATAACAAAAACCCAGATATATCTTTTTAAAAAAAAAAAAAAAAAACTACTTAACTCGCCATTTGCTATTCATTACCGAAAAAAAACCCTTTCTGTGAATGCTGACGTGGCGAGAATAGACAATAAAAATGAAATTACTTTATACAAATTTAAAATATTATCAACACTCTTATTAAATACTTGCTGCAATTTTGTGCAGTAGATAGTTTTGCAAAACTCTTAGAAGTACATATCTGATTATAAAGTTGGTTTAATAAAGCGATTTCTCCATAAAGATCATCCATATCTACATTAAGTTTTCGCAGATTCAAATTTTCAATTACGTTAGCAATATTATCAAATTCTATACTTATTGCCTGCCTTTTAAATTTATATTACCAAGTGTAAATAACCAGTTTGTGTTATTAAAATAAAACTGTTTATTCAGGTACTCTAGGGCTTCATCAATAAATAATGAAAGATTCCAATGAATTTTCCTAGTCAGTTCCGGTGAAGATACCAGTTAAATTTTTTTTGCCTGTTTCATAGCGAAAAAAGAGATCTTGTTTTCTTTGTGTTAATCCATCTCTAATACTGACCATAATCCCATAAATATATAAAATTGTTATGTAGTTGCCTTTGAGACATTTAACAGCTTTATTAAATAAATTTAATAAGTGACTACAAAAATGCAAATAAATATCATTCTCAGTTTCATTGAGCATTTGAAACTAATCGATAAATTTCGTTTAACGAAAAATACTTACGACTAAACTTTTCAAAAACCCAAAGAAATCAAATCATGCAAAATAAAGTATTTTCATGTACTTTATTGTTCTCATAAAGTATAGAGTTCAATTACCTGAAATACAATACTTTTAAATTTAATAAGTGGTTACAAAAATGCAAATAAATATCATTCTCAGTTTCATTGAACATTTGAAACTAATCGATAAATTTCGTTTAACGAAAAATACTTACGACTAAACTTTTCAAAAACCCAAAGAAATCAAATCATGCAAAATAAAGTATTTTCATGTACTTTATTGTTCTCATAAAGTATAGAGTACAATAACCTGAAATACAATACTTTATTATAAAGTACGGGTGGCAACCCTACTCATAATATTAATGCAACAGATTATGTAGAAACCAATGCTCTATAAGATTAAGAAAATTTACATCCACTGAACTAATATTCCCTGGAGTCTCCGGCAAAGAATAGTTTCCGAATGTCCTGTAAAAGCCAGATATTTGCAAAACTTCATACATAAGACATTTCAGATCTTCAATTTAGCCATGAGGCATGCTATCTATCCTGAATATCTTTATTTTTTGGCACGGAAAGGCCAACTTGCATAACTATTATTTAGCCATGAGGCATGCTATCTATCCTGAATATCTTTATTTTTTGGCACGGAAAGGCCAACTTGCATAACTATTATTTGCATAATACCAAACTTTTCCTGCTGAGACCGCCTTGGCCAAAAGCTGTTATGGTCTCAGTGCAGGGTGATGTTTTATAATAATAATAATATTCCATGATGGTATAGATCCATTGAGCATTTTCTTGGACAAAGGTGTACACAGGGGCAAAACTGTGATCTCCTCCCCTTTTTCTAGGAAAAATCTTTAGTTACGCATTTGTTTCCGGACATTAAAGTAACGTAGAACTCGTATTAGGCCCACAGAAGTGAAGTGACACTGGTGTTCAGCACATCTTCGTATTTAAAAATATCATTGAAAGGGAAAAAATATTCATCCAAATAAGCGGATAGGTATCGCTGAGGAACAATATATATCTTTTTCTTATATTTTGGTGTAAAATAGTTGTGAAAGATTTGTTTTTGGAAATAATATAAGATAAATTTAATGCAGATAAGGTGGCTTTCAAAATAATGCGGTCACTCAAAGGGCGATTGAAATATCGGACTTTTCAGTATTAAAATATTTTAGGGCAATGTGAAGACACTACAAAAAATTATGATATTTTGCATTCAGTGTGATATTGCTGTATAATCCCAAATGTAATTTGTTCACCATCTATAAAAAAATTGCGATATAGTTGCAGTTATATAGGAAACTATCCGAGCAAAATGAAATTCATTTAAATTGGAAGTGTTAGTTGGAAGAGATCGCACCTTTGCGATCGCAACTCGCCCTCTGTATATTGATTGTATCTAACTTGAATGTATATCTTTTATTGAGTTCGTCGGTAGCCTGGAGGTAGAGTCTCGGCCTTGTGAACAAGGGGTCCGGGGATCGATCCCAGGTGCCGGCAAACTCCCCTTTCACGACACAAGCTTTTAGCTTACTGTAAAAGGTGTTTAAGGTTATATTTGGGTTTATGACAAAAACCCAGATATATCTTTTTTAAAAAAAAAAATTGTTTGTGATCAATGTACAGTATAGAATAAATAAATAAGTGTTTTCGGTTAATGCCATTGGTTTGTACCTCTCTGAACAAAGCCGGATTGATATTGAAAAAAATATTACGTGTTTGGTTGTATCTAGTGATGTGAGAAGAGAAAATTCTCCAAAAAATTTCTCGAGAACGAGAAATTTCTCCGAGAATTTTTCCTCTGATGGAAGAGAAATTTCTCTCCATAATTTTTCTTAGTGGTGTTATGACCTTTCGCCCAGTACACTTCGCAACCAAACCTGATTGATCCAAAAATTTGTGGGGCTGATTAAGGCCCAAATTAGAGGTTTTTAACACTATTTTACCGGCAATTTTTTTTAACTTAAATATGGGCATGTGGGGTGGCAAACATCAAGATTTTTAAATTATCAAATAAAATAAAATAAATATTTATTATTTTTGTTTCGTGTTACTGTTGAGTAAGACTAACGCACGACCGGTTTCGCGGACTCCGAGTTCGCATCATCAGGTGCTGATCTATACTGAATTAAAACAAAACAAATAAAAAAGTTCGTTAGGGTTTACAGTGAGGGTGTAGGGGTAGGCGGGGTCGTGTTGGTTTCAGGCGTGGAGTTCTTGGAATATGAGATGGGGAATAGTTGTAGTAAGGGAGATGAATTCGGAAGATTATTATTATTAATAGCTGTTTTAGTCGAGTTATTATTTTTATTAATTTCTATTGCTTCCAGTGCTGTCAAAGTTGGTCGGTATGTGTGTGTATGTAATAATTTTAAACTATGGTTGCTAAAAGAGTGGTCAGTTTCTATTATATGGTTTGCAAATTCAGAGAAGTTGTTGTTGGTAATACATCGTCGGTGCTCGTCAATTCTAGTTTTTAAGTTCCTAAACGTCTGTCCTATATATACTTTATTACAATCCCCACATTTAATTTCGTACACCCCGCTTTTCTTTAGAATGTCCGTCTTTGATTTAGAGTTGGCTAATAAGTTGGCAAGTTTGTTGTTCGTGTAGAAGGCTGGTCGAATCATGTCGGGAAATAGTTTCGTTAATTGTTTAGACAACTCTCCTATGTACAATATTTTTCTCCAAGCTCTATTAGGTGTATCTTTAGTATTGTAAGTGTGGTAAATAAATTGTCTATACAGTCGAGTCTTCTGTTTATTATTTACTAGGTGGTCTATCAAGTTAGTGTTATAACCGTTATTTATCGCGATTTGTTTGATAGTGTTAAGTTCGTTATTATAGTTGACAGTATTAAGTGGAGTTGAAACAAGTCTGTCAGTCATAAAGTGGAAGCTTGAATGTTTGTGTGACAGAGGGTGGTTAGAAGTGGAGTGAATAATCGAGTCAGTATGTGTCGGTTTTCTATATATGTTGAAGTCAATTTTATTGTTGATGATTTTTAGAGTGAGGTCTAGGTAATTAAGTGTGTTATCGGGATTGGATTCTAACGTAAATTTCATATTGGGATGTAGATTGTTGATGTACGAAAGCAGAGAGTCAAGAAGCCGGTCAGTGCCCATAAATATACACAGAACATCGTCTACATATCTAACCCACTTTACAATGTTATTCTTAAGAGAAAAATGATCAGAATTAAACAAATTGTTTTCAAGGTTATTTAAAAATATTTCTGAAATAATCGGACTCACCGGTGACCCCATTGCTAATCCAGAAGGCTGAGAATAATAATTATTATCGAATTCAAAATAGTTTTGATCGACACAAGTGTTAAACATTCTAATCATTTCTTCTTTTACACTATCGTCTAGCGGTGATTTGTTCAATAAATCTACAAACACAACTCTGCTATCATCAATGGGTATATTAGTGAAGAGATTTATGATATCGAACGAAACAAGTTTACAATTATGTGGGACTTCAAAGTTATCTAATAGGTCAATAAGTTCTTTACTATTCTTAATACTATAAGTGGGTTGAAATATATCATATGTTAATATTTTTTGATTTAACAATTTACATAGTTTATAAGAGGGGGCAGAATAATACGAGACAACAGGTCTGATAGGTTTGTTTACTTTGTGAGTTTTGGGTAAACCGTATAGTTTAGGTGCTTGAGGATTAGATTGGCATAAAAATTTACTAGTACAAATGATAGGACATTTTTTAATTGTATCTTTAATATTAGCCTGGTATCGAGATGTGGGATCAGATTTCAAAAGGGCAAAATTATTGTCTGTAAGAAATTGGTGCACTTTGTTTTTGTAATCCGCCGTGTCAAGAATCACTATGCTATGTCCTTTATCCGCTCGCGTGAGTGTCAGTTGGTTATCTTCTAATAATTTCCTGATATTTCTCGCGGTTTTCAGTTCCGGTGTGGTGGTGCTGGTTTGGTTGAAAGGAGATTTCTTTATGGTGTCCGCACAGTTGTATTTAATTACAGTTGGTAGTTTATAAAGTGCAGTTTCAGTGTCAGCTGCCAATTGGATGATAGATTTTTCATTCACGTTGTGCAGATTATATTTTAGTCCTTTTTGTAATAGTTTATTTTCATCTGGTGTGAAATTATGATCGGAAAGGTTAATAACACGTTCACTAAACTTGTGATTACTGTATACCTGATTATTATGATTTTGTGTTGTAGCGTGAGTTGGTTGTGATAG
>CANPUW010000045.1:0-30785 GCA_947579605.1 Athripsodes cinereus
TCAAGGCTACTGTACGTAGAGTACCCAAAAGCGATACTTATATATGAATAATATGCTCTGCGAAAACACCTTTTCAAACATATATATATATATATGTTGTTGATAAGTTTTTCGCGACGAGGTATGTATGTATTGATTGTCTTTGCGGACACATCGCGTATTTTTGTTTGGTGGTGAGCTTTCGAATGCGCTCGGGCATCCATTTTCGGTTTGACAATGGATGCCCGAGCGCATTCGAAAGCTCACCACCAAACAAAAATACGCGATGTGTCCGCAAAGACAATCAATACATATATATATATATATTATTCTTAATACCTTCACTCTCGCAGGTGTGAAAATCCAGCTAAATGCGAAAACTTTGTTTAACATTTATATATATATATATGTATATAAGACAGACTGTATGATCTAATTTTCATTCGAAATGCATGTGCAACATGCATTCCATTAATGAAAGATCATGTAATTTTACGCAGGAGATAATATAAGATGAATGTTTTACTCCATTTCACTGCGTACAGTCGGGCAGAGACTTGGCTCTTGCCTCTGCATACGGGACGAGACACAGCTTGTCACCAGAACAAGTAGATTGGATTCGTCGAAAAGATGTTGTGTTTCAACATTGTGATCATGTGTATCATCATTCTGCGGGATGGTCCTGCTATATACGATATACGATAAATCAACACTTTCTGATAATATGATGATAGTTCTCTGATTCTAATATGAAATGCTGTTTTGTATCCATTGTAAAATAAAGGTTTTGTTTCTGGACATTCCTGAAGGACATTTATGTACTACGTCTACAAGTATAACCAGAGAATTACTGTCACAAACCTCTAATAATTCATGCTGCATTTGTTTAACAGTAGAGTTGCAGGTTTCTGATTCCTTAGATAATAAATTCACCAATTGTTGCTTTTCCTTTTCAAATTGTTGTCGAACAGTCGCCTCTTTGTCAATTTGTTCTTTCTGAAATAAAATATTTAATTATTATTCACAATTGTACTAATATCATCCACCCACTTCACTATCTTATAACAAATAAAATGATTAGATTGATAAACATACTGATATAATTAAAAAAAAAACATTATTTTGAGTAAATGGTGTCTATATTTCACCTTTATAACTCCAGAGGCGACAACAGGTCGCCACGGTAATTATTTTAATAACTCTGGAGGCGACTATATGTTGCCACTGTTTATGTACGTATAGTTTACATAAACAAACATTCCAGGACACGCAACAACAGGTATTAATGTGTTTTATTAGTTTCATAACAACCGCGCTATTGTTATATTTTTGTTGACAAAAAAATATTACGCATTCTTGTACATTGTTAAGAAAACACAAGTTTTTTTTTATGGCCTAAAACAGAGATTCCCAAACATTTTTTTTCATAGACCACAATTTCTTGGAGGAAACAGTCAATCGAAAACGAGCCCACTATTTGTAAAAACATTTGAAAGAATGTATTTTATTTAATAAAGAGTAATGAGTAAGATTCACTATGCATATTGGTGCATGAGGTACGTTTGTTTATGCTACTTTTTATGTTTACAAAATACAATTGAACTCACCTGTATTTTCAAAATTTCTTCTTCAGACTGTTTACTTTTTTGTAGTAACAGCTGTTGTAATTTAGATTTTTCTTTCTCCATCTCAACTAGTTTTTCTTCAAGCGACTTTTTTTCCTGCAACACAGCTACCCTGGCAGATTCCTGTTCCGTTTGTTCAGCTATGCGCATAGCACTCTTGAAAATGATAAAAAAGTAACATACAATTAATCACTAACTCTTTGACCCTTTATTTCTAAACCAGTATTAAGATACACTAATATATACCATACAGAAATATACAAAAACTTATTACATAGAAAGAATTAAAACTTTGAACATTTTCCTTCCGTTAACAGCTTTCCATTTTTTGGGATCGGCGCAGCATTTTTCAATTGAAAAATCTATAAAATTACTACTAAATGTAACTCAATCACTAAATAATTTTCAGTTTTCCTGGAATTATTTGTCAGTAAACTATTTGTGAAAAAAAAAACAATTGTATTTTTAGTTCTAAGAATAAGAAAAACAATTTTTTTTAAATTTTTCGGGTTTGGAGAGTCCAATTTTAAAACTTTTGTTTTATTTTGTTGGTATACATGTCCCTGAAGTATAATCAAATTTTCAGCTATATTTATTGTTTACTTTGTCTGTGGCAACCGCTAAGGTGAGACGTGTTGTAAGAAGCTCGGCGATTTTCGTTAGTTAAAAAAAAAATGGATCAAAGTATCTGTAAAACAACGGCTCTTTAAGGTCATGTCTGGTGAATATGGAAACTGGGGCATCGTTACAGTATTATTTTTGGCCAAAAATTCACGAACAAGCAATGAAATGTGAGCAGGAACATTTGAAATTTTGGAACAAATTTTGCTGTCACGCATTTCATACCCAAAACCTTTGAAAAAAATTCATGGCATCGGCCAATGGATACGCCAACATCATCAGGAACATTTTTTATTGTGATTCAACAATCTTTTATAACTATACTTTTACTTTATACACTTTTTCATTAGTTGTTGATGTGTTGGGGCACTAGGGTGTTTATTTTCTCGTAAACTTTTGTTTTGCTCACAACAGACTCATCATAGATCTTTGTTAACATTTCACACGCTTTGTTTTACTTAATTTCATTTTTGATGCAAAATTTGATACAAATACTTTGATCCATTTTTTTTCGAATTGAAAATTTCCGAGATTTAAAACACGTCTAACTTTAGTGGCTGCCACAGGCAAAGTAAACAATTAATACAGCTGAAAATATTATCATACCTCAGGGGCATGTATACCAACATAATATAAAAAATATTTTGACCATCGGACTCTCCAAACTCCCAAATTTTAAAAATTACTATTTTTTTCTGAACACCCCTCGTATATTTATCATATTATTATTCTACTAATTCTACAGCAAAAAATAGTTTTTGTAGACATAACTGATTTAATAAATTTTTCACAGAATATACAAGATTTCTATTCTAAAATCTATTCAGTGTTGCGGGAATGACAAAAATGTGGGAAAAAAGACACAATTTATTAAATGTGGACATTATGTCGATGGCTTAGAGCACAGATGTTGTAAGTGCAGTTTTCAAAGTTTTGAGATAATCAAAGTTAAAAATTTGAGATGCCATACCACTTAGTGCTTACCACTTATAGTTTTTGTTAAATATCTCGTCAATGACACAGAGTTTCGCAATAATATTCCTATGGAACATACTTCAGATGATATAGATTCGCATCTGTATAATAACTCATTTTCGGTAAAAACTGCACTTACATCTGTGCTCTAAGCCATCGAATATACTTACCTACATAATGCATATTTACATGTGCACATTCAGAAATAAATATTATTATTCAAAAGATATTATGTAGTTATTTGTCTGCATTGATAATATAATATATCATCATTTATTAGGATGTTATGTTCAATAAGATCTAGTTTTGTTGAATATCTTTCTTCTCACGCTAATTTCACATGGGATAGACATAGAGGACCAAATGGCAGACAATTGTTTTGAAATACAGTTTTTTTTCGATCTACCATATAGCGTTTCCTTGCGTGAAATGGCTAGTAGAAGCAATATGTGCAATGAAAATGGATTTTCTTATATGTAATCGTGGTACAGTCGAACTTGACTATCTCGAAGTTCAAGGGACCGCAGAAAAATTCGAATTAACCAAAATTTCGAGTTACAAAAGTTTATAGTATATCCTCCAAAATATGCGTAGTTTTTATATTACTACGCATACGACCTTGGATATGTACGTTGTGTATCCTACTAAGTACATACTAGGCGTTGTCATAACATATACCTATATAATATTATGTATTGCGTCAAAAGTAATAAAAAGTACCTGCATAATGTTTTCAAACATAAAAAAATATCAGTCAATATTTCAGCGGCAAATTGAAAGAAAGACCATTAAAATATGGATGATGTTTGTTTACTATTCAATGTGTTCGTGTGTAATTAGTGGGGAAGAAAGTGAAAGCGCCGCCGATGATAATCTACCTTTCCAGGAACATACCTGAAAAGGTCTCGTTGATCTTTATTGTCGCCGTGACTAATTTTCTAAGATATTGTGGAAGGAAAGTGACGACTCGGCAATAAATGTACTGGTGCATAATGTAATTATTTTTATTCAAAATTCGAGTTAAACAAAATAAATTCGAATTAAACAAGATTTTTTAACATAAAAGTGATGCGTTATTAAAGGGACTTGAAAAAAATTCGAATTATCCACAAATTCAAGTTATAGAAGTTCGAGTTAATCAAGTTAGACTGTATAACATTTGTATAGAATTCAGAGCCCCCGTTATTGATAAGTTTTTGTTATGTAAAAATGATTTGGTAAAAAATGGTAAATTTTGGTAGTATAATTTATATTACTATATCACCAACTCCTCTACCTTGGCTCCCAGTTAGGGATTGCAATCCCGCACCGTTTTCAATCCCGCGGGATTTCTGCTGGATTGACTGCAATCCAGCGGGATCCCGCGGGATCCCGCTGGATTATTAAAAATTGCAAAAAATAACAACATCTTACTGTACATAATTGAATATAACATAAATAACTATACTATCATATATGAATTTGACATAACTAACTATAGGTACTATTAGTCTTTAATTTTTCTTACTAATTCATTATCTAATCAATCAAGTGTTATGGAACAAATTTTAAAATATCAAATGAAAAGTCACTTCTCTTTGTAGAAAAATGATTTTTAAAAAAATAGCATTAATGGTGTTATCTTCCAAGATACTTCTTAAGGAACTACATATGTAGCCAGCGACCGAAAAGGCTCTTTCTGCCCCCACACTAATTGTTGGTTAGATACTTGTATTGATAAAGTCGTGCAACAAATTCAAATACTTTTCTTTAACTCCATCACTTTTAAATGCTGCCATTTCTTTTTTCAATATTTTTTCGAAGCATTTCTCTTGTCCAGTTTTTGTCTGTTTAGTGTAATCTTCATTATCTTGCTGCATTTCTTATTCCATTTGTAAAGTTAAATTGTTTTCCACATTCAGAGACTGTTGACAATTATCTGCAATTACATCACCTACAACTACAAATTCTACATTTTGAGCATCTTCTATAATGACTCGATGTAACATGTTTTTCATTTCTTGCCGCAACTTATTCTTTTTCGGCATTAAAAATATTGAATTGCACGTTTTCAACTCTTAGTCATATTTTTTTGGATGCGGAAAATAAATCAACATAGCTGTAATTTCACTGCATCTTTCTTTCACTCTTGCACGCAGCGCCCCGGATAGTACATCGCTTAATACTGTGTCTAGCTTCTCTAAAATAAATCGAAATGTTATATCTGCCGTTATTAGTGTAGACTCTCTTCTGCATAATACTTTACGACCAATTTAAAGGGCTGCAAGCTGTCAATTACGTTTTTGATTTTGTGCGTAAATTTTATGTCAGATGCTATGTCGATGAGAGCCTTCTCAATGCAAACTTTGGGACTAAAATCTTTCTAACATATCAAGCAAGCTGTTTTAGTGAGTGCAGCAATCTAGGATTAAGCATAATTCTTTTCCTGTTTCTTCTTTAAGTATTTTTGCAAATATGTATCACTTTTAGTTGGCAACTTTCGGAAAATCTTCAGTTTGCGGATTCGCACATGCGGATCCGCAAGCATTTGCGGGATCCCGCAAACCCTAAAATTACGCGGATCCCGCTGGATTGCGGGATCCCACTTTGCTGGATTGCAATCCCTACTCCCAGTGCTCTCCAATATACTGCCCGGACATCTCAGGCGTGAAGAAGCACTAAACAGAGAACACCAGAAAATCATAAATAATCCAGATCTCCCTATACAAATAGATATAGAACATCCACCTAAATATTGACTTAAATCGCGGCATCCATATTGGTTTACAGTTGCATGCGATAGCCGATCAACTGATGACAAATGGCGAGATCTGTGGGCAACGATAATGGTGAAAAATCATAACCTGGTTGCAGATCCAACTGTACAGCTTCTAGGCTCTACGTCGTCCAGAAAACTCTGGTGCACTCTGAACAGACTAAGGAGTGGTGTCGGATGCACAGCATCACACAGACCTACATCAATGGGGACTCGCAGACTCTCTATTATGTGTGTGTGGTGCTGACCAAACAGACCACGTGGTGAACATATGTCCCCGATACTCATACGATGGCGGTTGGTTATCAAGGCACATATGTTATTACATACTTCTAAGGGAAATGCATTAGTTTACCTCTTCCATCATTCTGACTCGTATTTGTTCTGATTCTTTTTTCAGATGTTCTATTTGTTGTTGAAATTGCAATTCATTTAATTTTCTAGTCTCCTTACTCATATGCTCTTGCATCTGCATTTGCAACTTTAGGGATTCTATTTCCTTTAGTTTTGTTTCTTGTTCATCCCGCATCTTAGTCTGCAACATTTTGAGTTCCTGCAAACAAAACAGACAGACACACACACATAAATTTATTTACAACAATACACGGCATTTGGCTATCAGTATAGAAATAAACATTAAAATATTACACAGTCATTCTTTTTGTTCTATTTAATGGCAACACATCTGCAATGGGGGAGTTGCGGTAGTGAGGGATTTTGCTGAAAATGCTTGAAATACGTAAATTGAAGGTCACATATTAATAATTTGAGGTTTAAAATGTATAAAAAACACTTTTTCATACGTAAAAATAAAATATAAAATCATTAAAATTTGACAGTTATCAAAACGCGACGTAGATGGTCAATGGCGGATGTGACGTCATTTTATTCGAATTTCTCGAGGTCACATGTTTATCCAGTTTGTTTGAGAAGTGAATGTTCGCTGTTCGTTGCATTTTCTCGGTCTTTACAGACAAAATTATTATTTTTATGTTTAAAAATGTATACAAATAAATTTTATAAATATTGCATAGAGCCACTATGCTCAGACACCACGGTTACAGCTCCAAATAAAGCATTTATTTGCGTGCCTACAGACCTGGTAAAAAGGAAAAAGTGGTGTATGGTGATCAAAAGAGACGATAAGAAAAATAAAGTTTTATCCAATGTTAGTCGCTATGTTTGCGATGATAATTTCAGTATATATTTGTAAAAAGAATTTTAATAAAACTATTTGAAAAATACGTACCTATTTTGTATTTAAATATTGTTTTAAAAAGTATTTAATAGTCTATATTTGAAACACCAATATTCAAAAGTATTTGTATTTAACAACACATATGAGCTTATATTCTTCTAACGCCGTATTGTGTTTTCTTCAATCCTTGTTACTGTAATAATAAGGGATTGTTTTATAAGTTTGCCTTTTGCATCTGGCTTTCTATTAAATTTAGTTCACACAAAAACAATGCACCGTAGCATGCTGTCAAATCATATAAAAGGTAGGGAAAACACGAAGGAGAGAGAATTTAGAGATATGTTTCGACCATGCTGTAATGTCTATTATTATTATGACATCTATTTTTTGTTTCTAGTTTAATTACGAACGACATATTGAATCATGATTTTTTCCCTGTTTTGATTTCAGTTAGAAGAAGATCTTGAAAACTATATGCGATGGAAAATTATTCTCTATAAAATCTCTATTTGTGACAAAAAATCGCACATCATTAATGTAGATACTTTTGGTAAATTGTCAGATTGACCTTTACAAAACCAAATTTTTATTGTTCCAGTTAAAGATGTGTAATACCAGTTTTAAACTATTGTTTTCTATTTTCAATTTTTTATCTCAAGTCTATACAACACTTACAAACCACTATATATCGAATGTGTAACACTAACTTATATAAACTATGAGCCAATATTAATTTTTAAATAATAAAACACTGCCTTAGGTCTCCAAAATTTATGTGAGGAAAACACGAAACAAAACTCTGAATGGAGAATTGACAGTTCCAACACTATGCCGGAATATGTTATGACGATAATAGTAGATAATATAATAAATAGTTCTTTTAAATAATGAGCTGACGATTTCTGTTCTGTTTAAACTAATTGTGGCGCATTGTGTTGGATGATAGATTTGATCTCTGAAAGATTTACATTTTTTTATACTTTATATATGCAGTAGGTATTATCTGTTTTGTGCTTATAATAAATAAATAAACAAAAGAGTCGAAGTATTTAAAAATAACACGGAAAAAACGTAAACAAACTACATAAACGCCGTACTAGAAAGAAAACCACAGACACACTCGGATGAAGTGACGTCATCACAAGATGGAGGGTAATGGATGGCGTTTTTGCGGGAATATTATTTTTCAAATTTCAAATGCTGATTTCTCCAAAACTAGGCTAAATATAATAAAATTATGCATATATTCGTGATTCTTACATGCTGTTTAACATTTTTAATCAATAAAAAAAAAATCCGCAACTGCCCCATTGAGTGAATTATTCACTGTGTCAGTGTTTAGGTAATAGAATTCCATAGCGAAATAAATAAGACAAGTGTTTTATTCTACTATTGATTTATTTGATGAGAGAGACGTCTTTCGTCAATCGTCGATTGACAATGTCCTAATAAGACTAAAGACGTCTCTCTCGTCGAATAAATCAATAGTAGAATAAAACACTTGTTTTATTTATTTCGTTTTCGTTGAGTGAAAAACCAGCCCCATGGAGTATGCTGTACGCTGATAATGTGGTCTTGATGGATGAGACACCTGAGGGGTTGCAGTGTGTTATGAATAGATGGCAAGAAGATTTAGAAACGAATGGTCTGAAAATCAGCAGAACAAAGACTGAGTACATGCCATGTTACTTTTCTGGGCAACGACCAACTGAGCCACACATTATGCATGTTCAGAATGAGCCAGTGCCTACAGTCGAATCTTTCAGATACCTCGGCACAATATTGTCCGCAAAGGGTGGTATTGACGATGACATTGCACAGCGCTCAAAGCTTGGATGGATGAAAAGGAGATCTGTTTCTGGTGTACTGTGTGACAAGAAAATGCCAATAAAAATCAAGGGTCAGGTGTACAAAACTGTGGTCAGACCAACCATGACTTATTCATCTGAATGTTGGGCCTTAAAACATAATCACGCCCAGACTCTACACACCAATGAAATGAAAATGCTCAGATGGGCTGGTGGTGTAACAAGTGTAACGAATTTATTTATTTAAAAAGTCATTTGAAGAAAACAGTGTCAGTAGCCATAAAAATAATATAGTTTTTTAGCTTGGTAGTCTATGGCTAGGCGGCGGCCATGTTGTATTTCCGGCTTGAACAGGAGAGTGGTGTTTGCTATTCGCTCCATAGTGGAGTTTTGATAAAATATTAAAAATCGTGTAAATCTAATAAATAAAGGAAGTATTTAAATGAAACAAACCAACATCAATCGCTGAGGCGATGTTACAATTAATTATTTCCCGCATAAGGTAATTTTTATATTTGTAATGAAATATGTAACATAGTCACATTGCTGTTTTGAAATGAATATACTAAAAGTTGGAATAAATAGTAGATTAATCGGTTTGCGTGTTTATTCTAGCGGGCCTAGTATTAGGCGTAAAGAGGCATAGCAGAATGGCTCTAGTATTAGCCGTAAAAAGGGCATAGCAAGATGGTTCCACAAAATACATATTAAATAGAGGGATTTGGATTTATCAAGGGAGGCAGAACAGCATGTTCAATCGATGTAGGAGGAAAAATGTCAGCGAAATAGTCAGTATTACAATAACTTAATTATCAGAAGACCACCCTTTAGTATAGTCGCCGCTCGAGTTGTTTAAGTTAGATAAATTAGGTTATAATTTATTTTTAAAGATACACAGTTAATTTGAAATAATTTTGAAATAAAAAAAATAAATGTTAAGTTACTGTATAGAACAAGTGTATGATTTCACACCTTTGTATGGGTCCATATTGAAGGAAATTAAGGAATGAAGGTGCATGTAACCCACGGTCTGAGAAATTACGTTTAGATTCGAATGCTGTCCGACTAATTCCCATAACTAGGAGGAGTAACCGTTGCACAAGGATGGATAGGGTGAGAAATGTCATATCCGTGGTAGTTTCAGTCGCTCCCATTGGTGAAAAAATAACCGAAAACCGATTAAGATGGTACGGGCACATCTTGAGACTACCACAGGATAATATGATTAAAAAGATGATGGACGTGGAAGTAGGACCCAGAAGACCAGGCAGACCAGTGACCACCTGGATGTCCACAATTGCCAGGGATATGAAGGAGGCAAAGTTGCGCGCGGAGGATGCAGGGGACCGCAAAACTTGGAAGATGAGGACTAGGAGAGCCGACCCCAAGTAAATGGGATAAAGGCGAGGGCGAAGAAGAAGTTTTCGTTGAGTGAATTATGCCTAGAACTCATACTAAAATGTACTTCACAAAACGTAATTAGGTTTTTGTGGCAGCTATTACACCCGCCTACCCACTAACATTTAATTTTTTTTAAAATCAATAATATTGCATGTAATCAATGTAAAGTAAATAATAATAAATAAATAAAAATTTTACAGTTTAAATGGTTTAAAAATGAATGTTAGGAAATAAAAATGAAAGAATGAATTGCGAAATAAAGGTTAATGATAAATGTTTGGCGCAAGTAAGCAAGATGTATATTTGGGAAGTTTGTGAGGGATGGAAGATATGGGGAAAGTGGCCGGTGCACTTCAAACCATCGTTAGCAATGCTAATGTGTCGAACATTGTAAAAATGCTAGTGCACAATACCATTCTGGTACTATCACTTATGTGTACAAGTGCAACATGGACGCGGCTGAAGAAAGAAAGTGAAATAAATGCAGTGGATGCGATCACTGAGAAAAATGTTTGGTACAACGATGCAAGATGAGTGTTGTAGATAGAATACTAAGTTCAAATGGTTTGGAGATGTAGGACCAACGGATGACAAATAGGATATACTTGTCTGATAAAGGGGTGTTAAAAAGTGCAGGTGTCCGAGAACCTTGCGGTTTATTTATTTACGATGCAAGATGAGTGTTGTAGATAGAATACTAAGTTCAAATGGTTTGGAGATGTAGGACCAACGGATGACAAATAAGATATACTTGTCTGATAAAGGGGTGTTAAAAAGTGCAGGTGTCCGAAAACCTTGCGGTTTGATCACGTGGATCAAATTCTCAAGGAAGAGAAATTTGTTTGTGTTGTGTTCCACTCTCTCTTCTTATGGGACATGGCATGAGGGTACATTATAGACTACTACAACATTTTATGTACAGGACTGCCCCAGATTCTTCTCAATCGTCTCTAGATATCTTTTAATGATGCCGCCAGGATCATTTACAGAGAATAAGCGCTGCCACATCACACCACTGCTTAAGAACCAACATTGACTGAGATTCCCAGAGAGAATGGAGTTTAAACTGTGCCTCACGGTCCATAAGGCTTTAAACGGCACAGCGCCTCTATGCCTTGCTGAACTCTGTCCCACCAACGAAACTCTAAGATGAATACTGTGTTCAGCTTCCACCACTGTTAGCAAACTTGTAGAAGCCAACAGGGCAAGCACCACCAAATTCACAGAGAGGAGTTTCAGTGTTACGAGGCCAACTGCCTGGAACCAATTACAGGAGGATCTAAGATAGAACCAACCTTCTGCCACATTCAGGAGCAAGCTGAAAACATTGCTGTTTAGGAGAAGCCACAGTGCCCATGAGATGGTCACGGATCATTAAACGGTGCCAAATACAAATCGTCCATATTATTATTATTATAGTATTTATTGAAAAAACAATGTACAGTGAAAACGGGCTAGGAAAAAAATGCTTAGCATCAACATCACTTTGGACCTAAAAAATATCTATCCAAAGTTTATATACACTATTTCATTGAAAAATTTTTTTACTATATGATAAGCTTTAATAAGTAATTTATTTTTATAAGTTTATTACTGTCGACCTCTGCAGTGGTTTTCTACAACATTGCGCGTTTCAAAATACTCATTTCAAAGCAACCAGGGTGTATACTCCTATTCAGATTTGTAACAAAATTTGTGTATTTATTGTGTTTACAGATATAAGTGCAAAATATTTTGGCAAAATGACAAGTAGTTCCAGAATCATGGCCCTTCAAAGTTTTGCGTAAAATTATTTTCCTACAACCACTTTTCCATTTTCTAGTTGTTTTCAAATAGACATAAAAATAAATGTTAGAGATATTAGAAAACAATAGCATACTTGTTCTTTAGTTACTTCATGTTTTTTCAGTTCTTGTAATATAAATGATTCCATTTTTATTTTTTCATTCACTAATTCTTCCTCTTTTTGTTTGAGCTGATTTTCCAGTTCCTCAAGTTTTTGTTCTTTTACATTGACAATTTCACACAATCTCTTTTCAAAATCTTGACGTTCTTTAGCTAGACGTTCTAATAACAATTTATTTTCAGTTTCTAATACATACTCATGAGCCATTTGTTCCTTCACCTTCTCCTACAAAAATAGTCAAAAATGTTTAAGTAAATTACCAGTTTAATACTTTATCTAGGCACATAAAAGTATGTTAGTAATATAATTAAGATCAAAACTTAAAAAAAAAAACAAAGTTTTCCAATGTTTCGTGATTAACACTGTGGAATTCTATATTTATTATTAATTTAAAAATAAAAGAAACTTTGTATTTTCCACTCAATTATTTGAGTGGGAAAAACATATATTTTTTTTTATTAATAGGAATTATATTTAGAATTTTAATTATTATAAATTATTTTAAATTAAAAATATTTTATAATAATATTTAAAGTTACTTTTATTTTTAAATTAATAATTAAAAATACTGTTATCTTGAAACTGTCAAATGTGGACATGTATCTTCTATGCTTTAAACCTTTGCACACAAATTTGGCTATTTGTCCCAATAACTAAATTACACATTCTGCTTTGCAGAATAGATCAAAATGAGAATTATAAGAGTGAACTATTTATTCACGAGTATAACTAGGAGCTATGTAAACTATTTTCTATAAAAAAGTATTGCATACTTCTAGAATAGAGATTTTGCTATTCATTTCATTTTCTAGCAGACGTTTGTCTTCCTCATTTTGTTGCTTCAATAATTCTTTTTGTTTTTCAACTTGATCATGTTTTCCCTTAAGCTCAAGTAATCGGTGCTGAAAAACATTTTCTAATTTTTGGAATTCGCCTTCCAAGTCTTTCTGCAATTGCTGCTTTTCATTTAACATTTCTGATTGTTTTTTTTTAACAATATCTATTTTATGTTTCATGCTGTCTATCTCAAAAGTCTGTGTGGTATCAAATTTATCTTTTGCTTCTTGGATTCTCTCATCCATATTGTTATTAAATGTCTCAGAATACTTTCTTTTTAATCTTTTCAAATTTTCATCACGATTCAAAGAAAACTTATAAATAAAATCTCCAGCTAAATCCAGTTGGATAACATCATCTTCTTTAAGGATTAAAGGCTCATGTTTATCAGCTTTCTTTCCATTAATCATTATTCCGTATCGGCTGTTGTCTTTTATGCTCCAATGGCTGGTTCCACCAATCTCATTATTACTATACAATACACAATGTACTCTTGAGATTGAAACACACGCAATTACCTCACAATTATCCAGTGACCTTCCAATGCTGAACTGAAAACAAAAGCATAAGTAAACATTTTGAGCCTGACAATAATATCTAATGATGTGGAAGTTGAAATAAATATACTAGGTCATTTATATTGTGGAAAAAATCTTTTCAGGGCGAGACACATCTATATGTGCTATTGTCCATGCCACTGCTGCTATCCACAAACATAGATATGTGAGCCTATTTTGTTGAATATCTTTTCATAAAGAGGCATTTATTGACAACATTTGTTTGTAAAAAACAAAATTTACATGTATCTAATGTAACCTTTTGGATATCCAGTCATTTTAATTGTTATAAAACTAAGAAATTTGATTAGAAATCAAAGTTTTTGAGTGTCTTGTAAAAAGTGGATATTTGAAAAAGAAGACATTTCATGTCTTAAATTCAGCGATGAAGAATGCCACCCAATACTAAATTTCTATGTTTTAGTATTCACGGAAAGCACGAAGTCCTTGCAAATTCATTGTATACTATCGGTCCCTTGGCTTATGTGAAACGCCGTGATGGTATGCATGAATGAATGAATAATATTATATTGTGGACACAAAACATATTATTATTGGGATAAACCTTACTTTAAAATTATTGTGAGTCATAAATTAAGAGAATACAAATTGTATTTGTCGCATTCTAGGGTGTTTAGTTAAGTTTGGGGACATCTGTCAAACCTTGTTGTAAAGTAATAAACATTTTACATGGGAATACCACATGGATTCAATATTATTAGAATTGGTATTTATCAATAATAATTTTTTTTCCATGAGAACACACATATTTGCAAATAGGTAATATTATCATCTATTTAGTTGCATTTTAGTATTCAAACGGCACGTTTCCTACCTAATTCTCGCAAAGAAATTTCGAATAAGAATCTTTGATGCTTGTGTATAAAAGGTAAAATATTTCTTTTGTTTTATTTTATATCCGTAGTGTAATAATGTATTAGTTTAAAAATAATCAATTTTTTTTTTTAACATTTCTCTAACGCGTTATTGTGAGTTTGTGGTATGACAGTGATATTTTATGAAAGGGTTAGATAAGTAGTTTTGGTGAAAAAAATTAATCCAAAAGGTTAATCTTTTTACAAAATATAAGTGGTCTAGTGAAGCATTTCTACAGGCTCATGAATTTCGGGCGTCATTTTATACCGGGTCAGCAGCTTTTTATGTGGTCAGCATCGATTTTTCAACTAAACTGCCCTTAAAAATTAATGGAAACAGTTTATTTTTTATTTAATAATATAAATGACCAAGCGATACATATTTCTACATAGTTTCATGATTTTCGAATATCATTTAATACCCGGTTAGCAGCTTTTTATGAGGTCAATACCAATTATTCAACCAAATCTACCATTAAAAATTAGTCGAAAGGGTTGATTTTTTACGAAATGTAACTGGGTTAGAGAAATGCAAAATGACACCCTCCTTTTGAAACAACACAAGTTTAAATCTGATAGACATGAAATTATATTGATCGCATTACCAATTTTTCCTTTGATTTCCAATCTACCTATATTAAAGGTTATTGATCCTTGAATACATTTTTTACATTCCTTACTGTCAAACTTGATGTATGCTCTCTTGTTCAATGTACTTAATAATAATTGCAATATTATATACACCCCTTATCTTATTAATGAGCATAACATATTATTATTTTACTCTTAAGGAAAGGAGATCGAGGTGATCTGATAGAGGTCTGTAAAATTTTAGACAGCCATTATGACTGTCCAGAGCTGAAGAACATGTTTCACAAAAGTCAGACTGAGCACTTGAGAGGACACAGTTTAAACCCTGGTAAAGGACAGATTCAATCAGAACCCTCGAAGACATTTCTTCATAAACTGAGTTGTGGAATAGGTTGCCTGCGACTCATTGCAAGGAACACCAATTTATTCAAGAATGGGCTTGACAGTATAAAGTGACATTAATAGTGTGGATATCAAGCACATCAGCCCTAGGTGCCTGCTTGATAGCTTATAGTAATAATAATTAATACGAAACTGAGAACATGATAAAATCACAATACTTACTGTTGGTTTTGATACAGATATGACTGAATGTTTATTAAACTCCCCAGGAAGTTGTTTTAATGAATGTAATTTTGGATAAAAAATCCTTTCTATTTCTCGCTGATCCATTATTATTTAAAAATAAATGTGCTCATAAATAGAGCTGCAATATTTCACTTTACAGATTATTATTTTACAAATCAACACAACGCACACGAACCATTTAAAAATACGATACTATTCATTAACTGATAAAGTGATAACTCTATGACACAAGCATTTTTATTCTATGGCAGGGTTGCCAGATTCTGAATTCAAAATTACCGTACTTCTAGGGGAAAATTACATCACAAAAGTGCCGTTAAGTAGCATTCACATTGCTTCACTTTGGATGATCATCCAGAGTGTCAGGGTCAAACCTGTTCATCGAAAGTGAACACGTCTGTTCACATTTGTTCATCCTATGCTTTCACTGCCATGTATACACTCTCACTCATGTTGTATGTAGTTTGACGTATTTTCTTATAAAAATAATTGAACAAATTCAAAAATGAAAAATAACACTTAAAATAAATTAATATAGCTCTCGACTGCATAATAATTTTGTACATGATTCTCACATTCAATACAAATTCATAGAGAATAAAACAAATAATAAGATGAAACTTGTTTATGGTCGTTTCAGTGAAAGGTCCTTTCATCAAAATTATGACGAGTGGTAATCTCTTTCCTCCGTCATCGCTAGTGATCACTATTGATGAAACGCCTGTTCACACTTGTTCATCTTGGAGGATCATCCGGATTGATCACTGAAAGTGAACAAATGTGAACGCCCCTTAAGAAATGCGTGATGTTCACGTGATCAGATGGGCCGCTCGCAGAATAGATACTGGATAGAAATTGCCCAGTGTGCATAATAAAAATATTGTAATTTTTAATATAAAAAAAAATATACTGTTTTAAGATTATCTTTATTGTAGTGCTCTCAATAATGTCGAGATAACTCGACGAAAACGCTTCAGATTTTTTATATGTGAAAATTTAAGTGTGTTTTTTTTCAATATAGGTAATTTATTATAATGTATTTTCAGTGTCAATACACAACCCTTTGGATTATACAAAATTATTGAATTAAAAAAAATATTTATTACAAACTGAAACATGAGGGACCGTTTATCGAAATTTTATGATTATACATAGGTACCTATACAAAAAAATCTTATTTTACTAAATGATTTGATTATTTCATTTTAAATTTTTTGAAGCTTATTTTTGGGCAGACTCAGGTAACTGATTGGACTCTTAAATTAGTGTTATTTAAGTAATACGTGGAACAAAATTTTAGAAAGGTAATAAAATAATTGATTAAAACATTTTACATGTCAACGTGACATAATATATATACTTATAGCAAAACAAAAAACATTATTAATACGATAACATAGAATAATTAATTAAATACCTTAACAAAGTGTCAACACAAAAATAATTATAGCAAAACGAAAAAACATTAAAAATGTGAGAACATAGAATAATTAATAGAACTAAAAAGTAAAAATAACAAATTTTATATTTATGAAACAATCAAAACACTGCTATAATTTTCACCACATTTATTCAAACTCTAACGTTTTCGCCCACTTCAATGGGCATTCTCAAGAGTAATAGTGAGCGAAAACGTTAGAGTTGGAATAAATGTGGTGAAAATTATAACAGTGTTTTGATTGTTTCATAAATATTGAATATGAATTTTCACAGTGTGAACACAAACACCCTTCAACAAATTTTATAGACTAAATCGGCCCAGTTTTCATATAACATATATTTACTTTCATATAACATATATTTACTTTGTAAGTGCATATATCTTAATTTATAAAATAAATTTGAGGAATTAGTGTAGGTATGTCGGAATTTAGCAAAAAAAAGATTTATGTATAAAAAAATTTCAACTAAATTAAAAAAAAGAAACAATTAATCAGAGAGATGAGGAATCGGACGTGTTTCCAACATTTATCACGAATTGGTCGAAAGCATCATCCATCATTCCATCTGACATCCAAATTATTTTTTCTACTTTAATCACGTGTTTTAAACAATTGTTGCTCCAATTTTCCTTGTCACATTGCGAATCGCATTCTCGAATAAAATTTTAACCTCAAGAAGTTTTATTCTTCGCCGAAACCTCATCTTTGATTTGCACCCAAATTACCTCTGTGGGGTTACACGGCTAGTGTCTAATATTCACTGTCAAATAATAAAAGACATATCTATTCGAAAAGAAGTACAAAAAAATATCTCTAATGTACAATATAAATTGTGGTGATTTTTCCGTGTCGCCGCTATTTCATATAATGTATTTCGTTTAAGCAATGTATTTCAATCTGTTGGTAAATATTTTTTAACGAAAAGTAGAAAGGGTAATTTCAATATATATGGAAAGATAATTTACACAATTGCAATGAAAATACCTTTTATAAGGTTTCAAAAGCAAACTTTTAATTATAGCCGCGTGATCGTTAGTGACTTTATAAAAAGGGTACAGTCATTTAAAAGCTATTTAAAAAATACGCACTAGAAGAAACAGCCTTTTATTAAAATTTGCCTGGATGTACTAAACGTTCTCAGAATTGTTCACGTGGACAATTGCAGCGTCTCGGTGAATACATTATAGTTAATTCATAATTTAAACTGTCAGAAATAGTAAGCCTTTTCATAGCAGGATACCATAATATCATTAGCAGTGAGAAATAAAAAAAATATTAGAAATGAAATATTAATTTTATAAATGAAGTAAAAAGAATGCATTAATTAAATTCATCCATATATCCATTAATTCAGTCATCGTCATAATTATCCTTATTAATGCAAATATAAACGAAATACCTTCACAAATCACAGGTAACATACCTTGTGCCAAAAATTGTCCGGTTCACTAGTGCTTTTTATCTCAAACGGCAATGAACTAGCACAATTTGAAAGTCGCCTCCATTCGTCGTCAATCAATTGTAAGGAAGCTTCATCTTGAGGACCACAGCGCGGCAACATTGTCGTTATTTTGACAATGCTTGGCATGCTATCTCTTGATACTGGATCCAGAGCTACAGATGGATTAAAATATTTGAGATCCGCTAGTATGGTGTCTTTGAAATTATAACGCCCTTTGATTTCCTGACATGCTTTGACTAAAAAATTTCGACAGTTATGTTGAAAATCCTCTATCATTCTGGGATTATTTGCGACTTCAGGCCGGGAATTGTGGATCATTACTGCAACCCCCAGGTAAATCTAAAAATTAAAGCAAAATGAAAAATAATGTAAATAAAAAAATGTATACATCGATATCATAAACAATTGTTTTTCTTTTCTATTTAAGTATACCCACCATGTTTATTGGCAGAAACGCTACTGTATTTCCAGGATCCAGTTCTTCCAGTGGCTTTGAATTGATATAATCTCTTTTTAGGTACGTCTGTAACAGTTCTTTATATGCCAAAGACATCCTTTCATGCAGATTTGTAATGACCACCTTTGACGACTGGAAAAATTTGTTCATCATTGTAAATTTGGGTAACACCCAAGCCAAGAAAAAAAAATGTGCCTTTACACTGGGGTCGTTCAGCGCTACGTGGTTTGATTCTGAATTTCTCAATCTATGCCCTATCCATTGGTCGTCGAAGTATAAACGGAGGGCGTCCCACTGGTTAACAATTCGGTCTACTACCGCGTTTAACGACAACCATCTCGTCTGACTAGGATGTAACATTTGAAGCACATCGAGGTCCATAAATGTTTGAAATTGTGCCAACTGTGCTCTTCGTTTTGCACTGCAATTAAAATAGGCGTATATGTTTCTAGCCAAGTCTTCCGGAGTTCTTGGTAGCTCTTTGCAAGCTGCTGAGGCACACAAATGGATCGAGTGGCAAATACAACCCAAAATTGTAATACTTGGACAAAGTTCTCTAAACCTCGACGCCACAGAGTTGTTGGCTCCCATAATCGCATTACAGTTGTCGGACCCGAAACCAACGATGTTTTGAACTGGAATATTATGATTTTTAAAACATTCTAAAGTGAGGTAAAAAAGCCTTTCACCCGTCGCTCTCACATCTGCAGCTCCTTCAGCATCGTTGGCTGAAAACACCTGTGCCAGCTCAAAAAAACGGCTAACAATGCCGCCATCCTCCTCACTATAATACCGCACGACAATGCCGGCCGATTTGACGCAACTGATATCCGTAGATTCGTCCATCAGTATTGAAAAGTGTGATGTTTTTAACTTTTCAATGATTTCCTGTTTTTCCGCTGCGCCGATGACATTTTTTATAATACTTTTAGCCTTCGTTCTTTTGACGTGCATTTGTTTAGCGATGTTAGAATCCGGAAAACATTATTTCCGCATCTTGAACGGGGTCATTCTCGGTATGTTTTTTGGCAAATGCTTCCAAAATAGGTCTACTCTTAGGTTGAGCATCAGCAATCCTTTCCTGGTGTTTCTGACCTAGCACGTGCCTTTTGATTACTAAGCTCAGATTTTAAGTCTTTCTGGTACAGACAGCACTTGGCTTTAAACGGATCACCCATTATCGGCCTAAGCCAGGACTTAAATTGATCGTCCTTCACCCACTCTGGTCTAAATTTTTGCTCCCGATGTTTGGACTTTTCATCAAAATGGAAGTCCCCTCCGCGAGCAGCACGATTTTTTTTTGGTGTACGCATGGTCCTGCCCTGTCAATAGTATCACCTTCCTCCATAACAATAATTTCCTCCATTTTGCGAAAAATACGCAACAATTTTTGAAATAGAATTATGCACCTACCCTAAAAAAATTATCTTTATCCTATAATATCTTATTTTGATCACGCATAGTAAATATCAGAGACCACTGCACTCATGTGATTATCCCGTGAACATCATCATTATCATTCCTATTCCATCAAGGTTGCACGTGGTTATCATGCACGCATACTAGGAATTAGACACGATTTCAATTAATGCAATTTGGCCGCAATTCGCGTAAACAATTTTCCCCGCAATTATTTTCTTAGGCTTTACATAGTCTGCACCAGAGATGTGACATATTTCAAATAAAAGTATTTAAAATACAAAATACGTATTTGTATTTTGTATTTCAAATACCTTTTTGTAAAAAGTATTTTGTATTTTATTTGAAATACTTTTTTTTGAGTATTTTGTATTTTACACAAAATACTTTTACAAAATACCTTTTGATTGTTTGAAACAAAATTCTGCCATTAATTGATATGCGCGTACGCAAGCTTTTTTTACCAATTTGTTGAATTACAAATACAACGTTTCCATTAGAGTACTACATACATGTTTGAGATATACACACATAATAATGATGATTGAACAAATTATACATGACGCCGTTTAACGATCCATGGCCATTTCAAGGGCGCTGTGATTTCTCCTGAATGGTAGCATTTTCAATTTTGTCTGAAGGCAATCTATTCCAGGCAGATGACGCTGCGACTTTGTTTCTTCTTTCTGCAAATTTAGAGGTATTTGCCCTTTTGAGTTCAACGAGTTTAAAAAGCTGAGCACAGCCTTCGCCACACATTTTCGTCAGCGGAACAGCTCAGTAGGTAGTGTGCTGCCTTGTGGACAGTGAGACACAGTTTAAACACCAGTATCTCTAGGACTCTCAGTTAGTGTAGACTTCTTAGTAGTGAAGTTATGTGGCAGCTCTTATTCTCTCTGTAAATGATCCGGAGGAAACACTAAAAACCATCTGAAGACGATAAGGAAGAGTCTGGAGCAGTCCTGTATACTGTATGTATGATGTTACAGTAGTCCATACGATTTCAGATTTGGATTATCCATTCTGATTTATTTGGCAGCCCAAGTCAGGAATTCTCTTACCTGCTTGATGATACTCAATCCATTTATGACAATTTTCGGCTTATCTCTTCTAACAACCGTACATTTTGTCATGACTTAATTAAATTTTTTTTTCTATTTTGACAGTTCTTCCTAAGGCTCATCCTCATTGTCTGCAAGCAATGATATATCGAATCATGTCAACCCTTTCTCCATTTATGTATACTCTTGTCCAGTTTTTCATTCATCAATGGCATTCATCAATTGTCTGCAAGCAATGTTATATCGAATCATGTCAACCCTTTCTCCATTTATGTATACTCTTGTCCAGTTTTTCATTCATCAATGGCATTCATCAATTGTCTGCAAGCAATGCTATATCGAATCATGTCAACCCTTTCTCCATTTTAAGATCTCTAGAGACCCACAAAAACACAAAAAATATAATGATTTAAATAAATAACTCTTTGCATAATATATTTTGTATACCACATCTCCCAAGAGAAATACAAAAACATAAAATTAATAACGTAATTAAATATAAAAAGATCTCTAGACACCCACAAAAACACAAAAAATATAATGATTTAAATAAATAACTCTTTGCATAATATATTTTGTATACCACATCTCCCAAGAGAAATACAAAAACATAAAATTAATAACGTAATTAAATATAATAAGATCTCTAGAGACCCACAAAAACAAAAAAAATATAATGATTTAAATAAATAACTCTTTGCATAATATATTTTGTATACCACATCTCCCAAGAGAAATACAAAAACATAAAATTAATAACGTAATTAAATATAATAAGATCTCTAGAGACCCACAAAAACACAAAAAATATAATGATTTAAATAAATAACTCTTTGCATAATATATTTTGTATACCACATCTCCCAAGAGAAATACAAAAACATGAAATTAATAACCTCATTAAATATAATAAGATCTCTAGAGACCCACAAAAACACAAAAAAGTAATGATTTAAATAAATAACTCTTTGCATAATATATTTTGTACACCACATCTCCCAAGAGAAATACAAAAACATAAAATTAATAACGTAATTAAATATAATAAGATCTCTAGAGACCCACAAAAACACAAAAAAATAATAATTTAAATAAATAACTCTTTGCATAATATATTTTGTATACCACATCTCCCAAGAGAAATACAAAAACATAAAATTAGTAACGTAATTAAATATAATAAAATCTCCAGAGACCCACAAAAATACAAAAAAATAACAATTAAAATCTTCTATCTTCTCTATTATTTTTGTAAGTGCTTCTTTCTGGGGGGCAATGTTTTGTAGTTGCAGTTACTGAATGACTTTCTCTTTACTACCTCTGGTAAAAGAGGAAGCCCGCTAGAAGAAGGCAATTTTTGAGTCATTTCCAAACACATTGCTTGTAACTTCTCTATGCAGGAATCTAAATAATCTTGATCGTAGCACATATAAGAAATATCTGATAAATATTTCATTTTTTCCCTTAGTTGCCGTTGACTTTGTAACAACTTGGATTGTTGTATATCAGCAGACGATTCCAAAATGGAGACAAATGGTACAGTTTGAGAATCAGAAGTCAGAGTTTGTGAATCAGAAGTCAGGGTTTGTGAATCAGAAGTCAGAGTTTGTGAATCAGAAGTCAGAGTTTGTGAATCAGAAGTCAGAGTTTGTGAATCAGAAGTCAGAGTTTGTGAATCGGAAGATAAATGTTGTTCAGTAATCAAAGATGCAAATTTTGGGTCTAAAGTTAAAAATGGACTGTTAATGTAAAAATCTGGCAATTGGTTAAAAGAATATGTTGGGAAATATTGAATTATAGCGCAAAAATGTTTGCAAAGTAATCTTGTTTTGATGTAATCCTTGCATGTACATGTTGCAAAGTCAAAATTAACACAATAGTATGTTGAGGAATCTGAGGAACTTTTAACACTAAAAATTCCATCAGTAACTTTGGTGATATTTTCTACATCAACATAACTCCAAGCTGCTGCAATACGAGCCATGATATGCCTTACAAACTTGTGTGGCCTGTTGTGTAAATATTCAGGAATTTGTGAGTTGTATAATTTCAAGACACAATTTTTTTTGGAATATTTTTGCAGCGCTTCTGGAAGATAAAACTCAACTATTATCCTTATCATTCCAGTAAGTGTTTTGTCCACGCTATGCTGGAGATAGTTATATTTAAAAATTTTGTTCTGTGCCTCCACACCATTATTTGTGGTAATAATTGTAAGATAGTCTTTTGCACTGAAACATGCAACCCACCTGTGAGCGTGGGGAAGCCACTGATTGTAAAAATAGGTTTTCACCTTCACGCTACTTTCAAAAACCGAGTTGAATTTGTCAACTTCATGTTGGAACTCTTCTTCCGTCAGTGCATTGGCAACAGCCCTCCACATCGATAAAATTTCCTCTCTGTTTTCGATTTCGTTCCCAGATTTTTTCAACCACCTCTGCCAAGCCTGCTCCCTATGAAAAGTGCAAAGATATACTGTGCTTTGTGGGAACACATGTTCCAAAGCACCAATTTCTGCTTCACAAAAATCCGTCATAAAAAATTGTGGATTCCAGTCAGGGCACCAACTCTTTATAATGGACAGTCCTTCAATGATACAATCTTTAGTCTCTCTCTGTACTACAAAAGTGCTAACAACGGAATAACCCACATTCGTTTTCACACATAAGAAGAACAATGGCAGTGAGTATTTTACTGTTCTATATGTGGCATCTAGCAAGCATATTGTGCCATATCTTTTCAACATATGCTTTTGCCAGTTTGTAGTGTAGCAAAATAACAAAGTCTCCTCTTCTGTATAAGGTCTAAAGAAAAAATTGTCCTCTGGAGAATTTATCCTCCATTTTAAAATAGCTTGACCAAGAGCTTCTTGGTCAAACTTTGAATTTCGAATTTTCTCAAGTGCCTTATAAACATGGAAATAAATTATATCCTTAGATGGATAGAATGCTTTATTGTGAAATTTGGGCTTGGTCTCCATAATTTTCTCAACAAAACTTCGTAGATATATTTCTATATCCCTAGTCGATGCCACCCCACTATTTACTAATCTGTAGATTTCTTCTACTAACTTAGGGTGTATTCTCTCGTTCATTTCAGCAATGGCAGGTTCATGAGTATGATTTCCCATTACCTTCAGATAATAACAGATTTGGCCTTTTGGTGGTGATTCACTTTCAAGTTCACATCTCAATGCTTGTAAGACCTACAAATGAAAAATAATTGGAATCAAATAAGCCTAATTGATGTTAATATCATCAATTTGCCTTGCACGGCAATATGTTAAGATTAAAATTCAGACACCATACCCACATCTGTGTGGTGGTTAAAAAAGTATTATTTTTTATTGGCTGAATGCAAAACTGAAATGCTGAAAAAAATTCACTATCAAATCTAATATATAAAATTCTCGTGTCACGGTGTTTGTTATCATACTACTCCGAAACGGCTGGACCGATTATGATGAAATTTTATGTACTTATCGGGTAGATCTGAGAATCGGCCAACATCTATTTTATATACCCCTAAAAGTAAAGGGTGGTCCATCCCGAATTTTTTATTTTTACGTTTTCCAACGAACATCAAAAATTGTTCTATTGCATTAATCGTGATATTAAAACTAAGTGATTAATTATAAGGTGTTCTTTTTTCATCTCTCGATCAGAACTCATATTTGGGACAGCTGCAGACACCTCCACAATTGATCATAAGTACTATTTTTCTTTACCTGTCGTTTTACATCCTGTGATGAATTTTTATCGACAACATATTTGTCAAACATTTCAACAGATTTCACTAATATAGTAGCTGGACATCCCATTTTTTTCGTATTTGTGATCTGGATTCGTTTCTTCTGTAATGTAGGATGATCACCAGTCTAAAAATAAAAAAAACCTCTTTATAAAAACTTTGAGATTCTTTTTTAAAAACTATTGCTACAAACACACAAAGTAAAAACATTATTTCTATTAAATTAACACCAAGTAGTGAATATGAATCTTGAATAAATGCAAAATATATTTTTGGCTTTTAGCCCCTGGCAGTCTGCATATCAAATTCAAAACTTTTCTATGTTTTCTACTTCTTCTAATGCTCTGATTTGAATGTCAAAAAATTATGCATTATAATCTCAAAAGAATTACATAAAATAAATTGATATTGATAATATGTCAACCAAAAAACAAATTCACAATAATTAATATACCTCACATTCCTGCTTTGCTCGTCGATAATTTGGACCCAGTATGCATTCTAAAGTGATACTTTTCATTGAAATAAATGGTGATCCAAAAAAGTGTTCATCAGATAGATTTGGTGATTTGAAGCAAAATGTAACTACGTTTTTTCCTTCTGTAAAAATATATATTTATTAATGTCCAAAGAACGGATGTAAATAAACCTAGCTGTCCAAATAAAACCCTAGGATAGCTCTACCCAGATTACTCAATCTGGCATTGTGTACTCTCTGCCTACCCTGAAAGGATAGTGTCATTCTGGAATGAATAGTTAGATAGAGCTCTAGATTATGACAGTATTTCTATGTTGTTAATTTTTCATTCACTATAGATAATACTATCATACAGGTTTGGCCCTGAAAAAGCGACATATAACTCTGTATCAAGTTGGCCAAATGTGCTCAACTATCAGAAGTATGTTCACAGGCTCGATCCGGCATCAAAGACAGAGTAATTTCTACTTCATCTTGAAAAATGTTTTCTCACACATGTTAATAGTACCTATCAAAAACAGAAAATAACTCAAAAATGTTGTCTTTATAACAGTTTTTTTTTTTATAAATTTTAAACATTGAATAAGAGAGCATGTACGAGGAATGGTACAACAGTGATGAAAGACAAAAAGAGTATGCTAAGACCTATCTAAATAAGTGGCACTCTAAGCTAGGAGGAAGGTTTTTGGAAGCATGGTGATGATGATTCTGGATAATTTTATTTTTTGACGCCGTTTAACAGTTCAGTTTTCAATTTGCTTCTGAAGCTGGTGACAGTCTGATTATCTCTCAATGGCACCGGTAGGCGATTCCACGTAACTGGTCCAACGACACCAAAATCCCCCTCATAGAAGTTAGACTTACAGGCTCTATTGGGCTCAGTAAGTCTATTCACAGCCAGTTCCAAAGAGCGCAGAGGTCTTCTTGTGGTCAAGTCAAGGGGACAAAGCTCTGTGAGGTATGACGGTGCCATTTTGTTCATAGCCTTGTAGACCAAAAGGCATACCTTGAATGTCACCCTTTCCTCCACCCTCAGCCAGTGTAATCGTTCTAGGAGGGGGGTGATGTGGCATCTTTGCCCTCATGGAAAATGAGCCGCGCAGCACTGTTGAACACCAGCTGCAAACGATTGAGAAGGCTTCGAGAAAGTCCAGCATAAACGACGTTACAGTAGTCCGGGACACCTTGATTGCACAGGGCGGAAGTTGCCGGATGTGACGTTTTGTGGCAGAAAATTAAACAAATGTCGCTAGTATCGACTTTTACTATCCTTCAACCAATCAGTATACTGCAATGTATGTCGCGACGTTCATTGGTCGTAACGTAACAAATTTTGTTTTGACTTTTGTTATTAAACAAAGAGTCACGTGGGAGAAATAGAGTTCTCTGGTAAGTTTTTTTTATTTCATTATTATCCTAGTTGCTATGCCCGTAACGTAAATATAATTTGTTTCTATAAAGTTGATTTTGACTTCGTTACATTACGGATGTTGATACCATATTATATCAAAAGTGTAATATTGTGTTATGTGTACTGTTCGCATTTGCCAAGCGGCCTCGTGAGGCAACTAAATGAACGTACATTCTGTTTATTTCTTGTAATCTAGTAAATCACGTCAACCTGGGTTCAATTCCTGGCTAGGGCAAAATTGCATTTTTCAAAGTGTTCTGGGTGTTGCATTATAATAATAAATTATGTATGTGTTAAGTACATAACAAAGGAAAAGGGATAATTTATTTTTTTTGAATTGTTTAATTAATATATATTTTTAACCTATCTTAAAAAACTTTTATTATTTTTATACGCATTTTATTTTAGTATTTATATATATACATATAATTATATAAATTTATTTTTAGTACTTTTACTACTTTTTTTGTATGTGTTATGAACATAGGTAGCTGGATAATGAATGATTTTGCATTACAACATGAGAATTCTTTCCACTCTCTCCCTCCTTCCCCCTCTGTTTCCTCCTCTTCTTCCTATACCTCTGCTCAACATTCTCTTTCAGACTCGTACATCTCGGTTGCCAACTCTTCAATTAGCTCACCCCCTTCTCTCTCAGAGCTCCTGCGGACGTCTCTTAACTCTTCTAAAAATATTTTCAACGCTTGTCACGTGAATGCTCAAAGCATCCCTGCACACCATGATGAACTGCTTGCTTCCTTTTCAGATATTGATCTGCATGCCATTCTCATCAGTGAATCATGGCTTAAGCCTATGCTACCATCGTCTCTCTTTGGCCTTCCGGGGTACCGCATGATCCGTTGTGACAGGGTTGGCCGTGTGGGTGGTGGCGTAGCTATCTACCTACGCGAAGACATTGGCTATAAGGTTGTAAAGTCGTCAGAATCGCAGGTTGTGGGGGGCATGGAGTGTCTGTTCATTGAGGTATCAACTTTGCACTCTAAAATATTACTAGGAGTTGTGTACTGTCCTCCGACATGCAACTACTTTACTGAATTTGAAACTTTACTGGAATCTTTGACTCATAGTTATATACACAGTGTAATTATGGGGGACTTTAATACTTGCCTTATGAAAAATGATTACCGTTCTAGCAAACTACTAAATTTATTGAACGCCTTAAATTTACATGTTATGCCTTTGCTACCAACGCATCACACTTGTAATACAAATATCGCTACGGAAACATTATTAGACTTGATTCTTACTTCTTTACCTGATCATGTCAAAGGTCATGGACAATTAACAGCTTCAGGTTTCTCCAACCATGATCTTATTTACTTATCATATAAAATAAAGCTTCCAAAGATTAAACCTAAAATGTATAAATTTCGAAGTTTTCGACGAATAAATATTGATCAACTGCGTGAGGATGCTGGTGAACTTACTTGGCAGGATATTTATTCATCAAACGACATTGACTTCATGGTCGACAAGTTTAACCACTCTATTTTGGGCCTTTATGACAGGCATGCCCCTGTCAGGTCAATTATAATGAAACGACCTCCGACTCCATGGCTAAATGACGAAATCCGCAAGGTTATGGCTAAGCGAGATCGAGCCAAAGTGAAATTTAAAACTGACAAAACCACTATTAGATGGGAGAACTACAAATTTTTACGAAACCGTTGTACGCATCTTTGTCGTCTGGCCAAGAAGGAGTTTTTTCTTGCCGGTATAGATTCTTCCTCTCCTGGCGATGCTTGGAAGTTTATTAATAAATATGGTCTGAATAGACAAACCGACTCCATCGATTCTGTATCTGTTGGCCTCAGTGAATTGAATCTCCACTTTGCCTCCCCGCCTGTCGACATGGATCCCTCTATCAAGGCTGCTTCGTTGAGTAATCTTACCAATTATGGTTCTGATGGTGAAATCTTTAAATTTAGACTTGTAACTTTGGAGGAGGTTCGTAAAACTCTTCAGTCAATTAAATCTACAGCTGTTGGTTGTGATGGTGTGGGATTGAAAATGATTAGTCTTCTTTCAGATTTTATAACTCCAGTTATTGTGTTTATAATAAATTATTCTCTCATTTCAGCAACATTCCCCAACCAATGGAAAAATGCCAATGTAATTCCACTTGCAAAGGTCAGTGATCCATCTTCACCAAAGGATTTTCGCCCGATATCAATTCTTCCACTTCTTTCCAAAATTATGGAAAAACTCGTGTATCAACAATTGAATGATTATCTTCTGGCTAACAATTTTCTCAATCGATTCCAGTCTGGTTTTCGAAGGGGTCACAGTACAACCACCGCCCTGCTCAAGATATCTGAGGATGTCAGATCTGCTATGGAGGTAAGACAACTTACATTGTTGACACTTTTAGACTTCAGCAGTGCCTTCAATAGTGTTGATTTTGACATCCTCCTAGCTCGTTTGAGGACTCTAAATATTACTGGAGATGCTCTTCGTTGGATGGACTCCTACCTTAGGGGTCGTCGTCAAAGAGTTTTTATTGGAGATGAGTTCTCCAGCTGGGTTGACCTTCGTGCAGGAGTCCCACAGGGTTGTATACTATCCCCCTTGCTCTTCTCCATTTTTATCAATCCAATTACTGAAAATCTTCATGGGGCCTATCATCTTTACGCTGACGACCTCCAACTTTACATTCATTTTGATTTGAATAATTTAGATGTTGCTTTTCATACCATGAATGTCAATCTTGAACATATCAATTTATGGTGTAGAGACCACGGTCTTCTGATAAATCCTGCAAAATCACAGGCAATCATCATTGGCAGCTCAAAGAATCTATCTTCTCTAACATTATCTGCTCCTTTACCATCACTGGTCTTGAATAACACAACTATCCCGTTTTCCGATGTCGTCAAAAATTTGGGTTTATTCTTCGATACTAAGTTATCATGGTGGAAACATATCAATGAAATCAGTAGAAAAGTATTTGGTTCACTGCATTCTCTTAGGAGAATGCAGAATTTCCTTTCAGTTGACACTAAAAAACTACTGGTTCAATCATTGATCCACCCTCTTTTTGATTATGCTGATGTTTGTTATTTGGATTTGTCCGTCGAAGGTTTGAACAAATTGGAACGTCTTCAAAACACCTGCATCCGTTATATTTTTAATCTCAAAAAATACGATCATGTGTCTGAGTATCGTGAGCGCCTTGGTTGGAGTAAAATTCCTCAACGCCGGGATATTCACACGCTTCTCTTATTGTATAAGATTATTTTTGCTCCAACTGCTCCCGCATATCTTAAGGAGAGATTTGAATTTTTGAGTTCCCATGGCGTCCCACTGCGATCAGCAGCCAATAATCTTCTGGCAATACCGCCACATCATTCCAGTTGCTACACAGACTCCTTCACCGTCCATGGGGCCAGATTGTGGAACCAGCTTCCACCAAAAATTCGTACTTGTACGTCTTTTTATACTTTTAAAAGAGAGATCAATGGTTACTAGTTATTTGTGACGTTTATACATAGATTCATCCTAACATTTTTTTTTTTCTCTTCACGTGTATTCATTCACGTTGAGCAGCCCTCCCCCCCCCCTCCCCCCC
>CANPUW010000046.1:0-30630 GCA_947579605.1 Athripsodes cinereus
TGAAGATTTCGGTTTTTTTTTTTTAATCTAACTGGTTATTTTTACATCTACGTCACGTGTATTACATGCACATATTATGTGATATGTATCACCATAGGTATGATTTAACCTCAAGATATGCAATACTTCCAGGGTAGAAAGAGAGAGAGCATTAGATGTCCCGAAGCTTACAACCTACGATAGCCTCATCAGCTTATACATTAATTTACTATTTTTATGATTTTATCAGTTAAATGACAATGCACCTCATTTGTATTACTTACCTACTTATATGAGTAGCGACGTCCCTATCTCGTAAAATTTGATAAATATGTATATGTTCAGTAGCTTATTTAATGTTGATTATGAAAAACATGTAGGTACGTATAATGCTCAAGTTGTAGCAATAGGTATTTGATATTTTTGTAAGCAAAATATTTGGAACAAACATTTGATCAGAGTTCAACATTAATATACACATCACGTAAGGTTATTTCAGCACCATTAGTAAAAGTTATGAAACGTTAAAAATTAAAGTTGACCCTTCCTTGGAATACAATCATGAAGATAAAATTCTACTTAAGAATAAAAAGGTTCGGGCCCTAGATTTATAAGGGATTTTTGTGGGCAATAAAAATAAACAAATGTTATTTGTTGTGATATAGTAAGGGACGCGGTAGTAGAATTTAAATAAAAATAAATATCATAATTAATGTAGAGAAGAACTCGGCTGAGTGTAATGTTTTACAAAAATAAGTTGTTCGTCTCTTTTGGGTAGTAGACAACTTTACAATTTAAATACTATTCTTACTACTTTGCAACAATTCGTCGTTGTTAAAGAATTTTTAAGCGAGGAAAGTTACCAAGCTTTACCTGCATATTGAAAAAAAGGAATAGTTTAATTTGAAAATTTAATTCACTAAAAACGAGCTATGTTTTATTTTTTTCACTTTTAAAAATAGTTCTGCTATATTGCATATAAAATCTCACACATTTCAACAATATGAAATACTTATTATATTTAAGTACATACTACCCTACTACTACTACTATACCATCACGGCATATCCCACAAGTGGGGTAGCCAGTAGACCAACTGCATGTAAGAAACATGTAAACTGTCCTCTTCGTGCCAATATAAAATCAAGACATTCAGGATGGGTGGCAAACTTCATCGCTGAATTTAAGATGTACAATGTCTTAGTTTTTTCGAACACCTGCCTTTTACAGGACACTCGAAAAATTACGGGGAAGAGTGGGATACCAATTCTTTACCGGGTGCTCCACGGGATACAAGTACATTCCTAAAGTAAAAAATATTACAAAAACAATTAAATTAATGACTTTCCCATAACAATGAGGTATTGTTCTATTTCCTACGAGTTATTAAGAAGAGTTTCCATTCAACAATTTTGAGAAATATGTTAATTTCTAAATATTTACACTCTAAATAAAAGTATTTTTTGTCATTCTGTACATACTCGTAATATTGTTGACAGATTTTTATTTCGATTGAGTTTAACAGAAATAAATATTTCGGGATGGATGACAAACCTCATCGCTGAACTTAATATGTAAAATGTCGATTTTTTATAAATCTACCCACGTACGTACTATTATAAAATGTTAATCATAATCATATTATGGAATAGATATATGTAATTTGTACTTAATCCTACTGCTATTAGTATTATACCAGACTTACTGCAAGTAGATAATAGACATGTAGATTGTCTTCTCGGTGCCAGTAAAAAATAAGACATTTAGGATGGGTGGCATCCTTCATTGCTGAATTGTAGACATTAATAACACAACATAACATGTATAGACAATTCACACAGACCGAGCTAGTCCCAAACTAAGAAATATATCTTGTATTATGGGTACTAACACGACCATACACATATATACAATGCACTGAACAGATATACATGTACACATGTGCATGTAACATCCAGACCCAGGACAATAATATTGTAGATGAAGATGTATTATACGTGGCGTTTTGCGAATACCTGCCTTATACAGGATATTGAAGAGAGCTCCACCTCACACCCAGATATATCAGGAGTCGTTAACTCCTACTTATCCTCACATTCAAACCAAAGTTGTCCTCACGGGCCTGAGGGGCCGGCCGGCCAAAAACGCCGTCGTGGGGATCTTTTATTCTATTACTTCAATGTCCCTTTTGGGCAATAATAATGTTTATTGAGGATATCAATATTATATATATGTATATATATATATATATATAAGTAAAAAATTAAAAAAGAGAAAAATGAGACTAAAAAAAATAAAAGAGTGAAATATCCATTTTTCCAAAGATCTTTGCTATAGGTATAAAGGACATAATAAATAATATCAAACGGCTGCCCTATCATTACAAATAAAATATTTGGTACTTTTATGCATCTATAAAAGTCCCTATAAAATAATAATAATGGCTAGATTCTGCTGGATTTGGATAATTAACGTAATAAAGAAATACTTACATGTAATGAAAACCGCTTATGTATTTTCTGCTTTACTAATCTGCTCTGCGTAAAAATCACCAGCGTATAAAATATATTTCAATTTTCATATTTAATGATAATAACTTAATTAAACTGAACAAGAAACTAAGAAGCTTATTATTTTATAACACTTTTCCATTTGTAAGTCGAGTGACTCGGATTCGGGAACTCTGTTAACGTTACGAAAGCGAAAAAGTGTACCAGCCAGGATATATAGAACTAAACCTTTTCAGTCTACCCCACAAAGGACGTGACGTGATGCTATGTAAATAGATAATAATAATATGTAAGTAAGGTCCACTGAAAGGATTTTTTCACTCCTCGTTATGCATGTGTCCTTTATCAAAAAGATTTATCTCTTAAATTTTGTCGAGTAACTACCCGTAGATACTTGTAAGCAATCAGCAACCCAATTATTCTGTACAACATTCACGTATTCATTTACACAAAGAGTACCTTCTTTTATTAGGTAGATACCTACAAATAGTACAACGTGGCTACCTATTTGATTGCCACATAGAAAATTCACCGTTAACAAGGCCTTCAATAAACATGATAATAAGTTCAGACATAGAACCATTGTTAATGCTTTTTCATCATTCCTGTTGTTAACAAATTTCAATTCATTTGGGTACAAAGATGTGAGAGGGTCAGATATTTATTTTTCTATACGTTCCTCTGTATTCAGTACGTGAGTAGACACTTAGAATTTTTTGTGTATAGGAGATGGGATTGTTTCACGTATTGGAGATAATAGAAGAAATATGTAGTATTGTATTTGAGTACATGCACATTCTTTTAAAAGATTAACAACACCGTAGAGTGAGAAGAAAAAAAAGACAAAATATTTAATATAAGATAGGTAGCTTATCAAATGTTTGGTGTCAACCTTTTGGAATTCAATTTATAATAAATTATAATCTATACTGGTATTATAAAGAGGAAAGATTTGATTGTTTGCATCGAATAGGCTCCGAAACTACTGAACTGTTTTGAAAAATTCTTTCACTATTGGGAAGCTACACTATCCCCGGGTAACAAAGGCTATATTATATTTTCAAAAAAATTAGGGATCTTTACTTAAACTATTTTTTTTAAATACCTATCTACTCGTGCGAAGCCGGTGCAGACCGCTTGTTTTTAAATAAAAAAGAAGAAATCACTATTTCCCACTATGAATCCTATGAATTATAAAGCGAGTCGTAATTAGCACTTGTTTCCACGAATTCCGCTCAATAAGTGGATAATACGAGTACAGTGATTTCTTTTATTCTATTTATAAATTATAATTTCATTCTTTTGATGATATCAAAAAAATCAGGTACCTACAATGTTGAAGTGATAGATAAATAATATATACATAATTAAATCTTTCTGATTAGTAAAATCAAATAAATGCGTTTTCTCATTAATTAATAATTATCTATTATAATTATGTAAACATGTAGGTATATCAAATAAGTTAAGGCTGCACTTTAGATAATTATAAAATAATATAATAAGCTTTTAATAGCTTACTGTGAAAGGGGTATAAGGTTGTATTTGGGTTTATAACCACAAAAAAACCAGATACCTATATCATTAAAAAAAAAAAAAAAATTTACATCATAAAGGTAGGTATATATTGTAAACATGTTTGTACATATACCTATTAAAAAGTATCTATATTTTTTTAACATTAAGACAGCATTTTTGGACAAATATATATTGTGGAAGGAAAACTATAGGTAGGTATGTGTGTCTCCATGGACCATCAACTTTATTGTGGTAAGGATATATTTGTAAGTACAAATCGTGTGTGGAATGTAAATGACATACTCAGCGGTAAGTATATAGGTACACAGCAGTGGCGGGACTTGACTTTTTGTATTGGTCATGTTTTGTTAATGTGAATTTTTACTATTTACCTATACAAATTGATATAGTAATTTAACAAATATTTTATTTTTCTTCCCCCTCCAGTCGCCTAATTTTCAATTTAGTAAATGTAAGAATTTGAGACACTTCACGATAATATGGTTTTTTTAGAATAATTTCAGACACCCAGCTTTTTTTTTATTTATACTTGCAAAGCACGCCACTGGTACATAGGTATAATGATAAGGGGATGGTTCTGTAGTAAAATTAAACAGTTAAAATAATAGAAATAATAATGTATGATTGTGTATGTGCCTTTTACATATAATGTTACATCATATCGTCACGGTATATGAATATGAATTCCCACAGAACATCGCAATATGTATCTGACATTAGTACGTACCTACTCATGTGGTGGTAATGGTAATATTCGTATCATGTAGGTAATGTGATTCTGTATTAGGAGAATTGTGGCAATATAATATAAAGTACATAACCTTTACGGTATGTAACTGTATTCTGTTAACAGATACCCACGTACCTATTACAAAAGTGTTCATAAAATTTGTGAAGGGAGAAAAAAACGAGCAATTTCAAATAATACATTAAGGTACTTAATTTATATTCCAGTTCAGTAATAGGTGCATATGTATTATTATCAACAATAGTAATGAATTGTTGTAGATATAAAAATCTATTTGAAATTTTAAATACAATTAATTAAAAGGATGTTATGTATGTGGTAGATAAATGCTACCTATGTGAGAAAAGGGAAAATTAGTTACTTCACACCCTCAAACTCTTGGAAAACCCTATTCCCGTCGGGGAAGGAAAGATACAAGTGAGTGGCTTTAATTTGAATACTTAGAAACAGTTTACAGATTAATATAATACATTATATGAGAGTGAAATATCGCAAAGAGTATTTTACTTTAATGGTTCATAATGAAACTACATTGCGTAGGTATGATAAAATTTACATAAAATATATTTTTACTTGCAACATGAGTTCATTTTGTAATGGCAATTAAAGTTTAAATTAACAGGAATATTGAACTTATGTAAGTAGTAGTAAGTACGTATTGATTTAAGGGCAGTTAATACTATGGAGTCTCCACGAGGTAATATTTACACTTTCAATAAAAATGGAAAAATAACATTTACATTATTTTTAACTACCTTTGCGCACTGACATCGTATAAGTATAAAAATATATTTATTACACGATTTAATACATATTAAATTGCTCATTCGCATCATTTTTCAAAACTGTGTAAATATTAATTGATATGATTTTTAAAATATTAAGAGATATTCACATGGTATGTTTTAATTTGTTTTTTTGAGTTTGATATGTACAGTATTAATGTTTTGTACTTAATACATACATAATATGTGAAAGTCCATTACATTAATTTAATTTAATATAAAACATGTAATAAGAATAAGACTATATAAATATCCGTTATTCAAATATAAAATTACCACATTCCCGAAACTTGCTACCGTTTTTACGTCTATATACTGGAGAGCTATTAAAACAAAATATATGAGGGTTGTAAAATTACCAATTACTTTTTTGTCCGCCATAATAGGAACGATCGTTTATTCATTGAAAACTCTGTAGTTTTTCAAGGATCATTGGGTCCTTAAACGTATAATATTATACATACTGCGTAGGAAGTAGGTATACTTATGAATACCTTTATGGTTAATAGAGGTATACTTTCGTCTATTTCTCTCACATTTCTAAACCTTTACAACAATTAGCAGTTAAATTAATAGTTCGTCGGTAGTCTGGAGGTAGAGTCTCGGCCTCGTGAACAAGGGGTCCGTGGTTCTATACCAGGTGCCGCCGAACTCCCCTTTTACGTCACAAGCTTTTAGCTTACTGTGAAAGGTGTATAAGGTTGTATTTGGGTTTATAATAAAACCCAGGTACCTATATGTTATATAAAAAAAGAAAAATTAGCAATCAATACAAGCATCTGTGATGCAAGAAAAATCTCACAAATTTCGTTAGATAAACGTTTATGGTATTTATTTCAATTTTTAATTATTCAGTAACGCAGCAGGACTCAGACTGTCAGACTTGCCTAGAGAAATAAGGGACACTACTCCAATAAGAAGATTTAAAAAGTTGGTCTTGGAATTTTTGATATATATTATGAGGACTGAGAAATTGTAGTAAAATGTTTTCTTTGTTAGTGTAAATTTGTGAGTGTTTTTGTTTTATTATTTCTATGTGTTTTTTTCAAAATTAATTATGTTTTTTTCAAACTAAATAATCTTTTTTTATTAAATATGTACAAGAAACGATTCTGTGAATAAAGAAATTTGAAAATACCATAACTTTATTATTGTTATTTGTCCAATTATGCGTATAACACCTTTGCATTTTCTTTCATATATAGGTAAGTGTCTGCATGGATAATGAAAAAGGCATTGTTTCGTTACTATACAAGATTAAAGAAAATGATATATCAGTTTCATCACCATTCTTATTTTATTTCATTGGGTCTTCTGCTTGAATCATTATTCATCAATTTAAAAGAGTTATTCCATTATATGTTTCGCGTGCAATCTCTCCCAATATTAATTTTGAAGAGAGGGTTGAGGTTCCACATTATCAGGAACTGTAAATTTGGGTAATTTAAGTGATATCATTTTACCAATATCACTATAAAGTTTAAGAGTTCTTGTTGAATATTGCGGCCGCCCGCTCGAGCCATAACAAAAACGTGGAGGATTTATGTAACTGGTAGATAGAGTTATTTCCTTATACTGTATTACTTATATGATTTTCAAATACAATATGACTACAGCGAGGTTCTCAAGTCACTTACCCTTACCATAATATTACCTCATACAAGGCATATTCATTATTATTTTATGGCTACGGTAATATTCTACCAGCCCTTACATACCAGTATGACTTTGTACTGTGACGAAAATAAAAATGAGCACATTCCAAAGTTCTTTGGCACTTAATTAATAAACAATTTGGTTTATTTTTACAAATAAGGTATAATGATAATAATAAAAAGATAATTTGTAATCGGCGCTGTTTAATGGTCCGTGACCATCTCAAGAGCGCCGTGGCTATTTAGTTAAGTTGGAAGCATCTTCTAGGTCAAACATGAAGTTCATGTAACGCTGCTGCCACTGCAGAGGACTCTCCATCTTTATTGGCATCAGTTCTCTGCCTCAGGCCATCTCATATCTTGGTCATGGTGTCGTACGTCTCTACGTTCTTGGGATGACTCTGGGGCCATCCACGAAGAGTGCAGATTTTCTCGATAGCCGACTCGAAGTATTTCTTTTCGAGCGTTCCACTTTGGCTGACATCAAAGAAAACGTTGGACACATAGAGAAGCTTCTTCTTACGGAGATCTGAGATAGGCATCGTGGTAGACAAAACAGTATTTTTGTCTCTTTCACCCGCTGTGTTGTTGCGAGTAGTCGGTGTTGTTATCCTTCTCTGTTACACTACTGGACCTACACTGATCACTACACGCTGGCACTTGTATAGAGTGATTCCCGGAAGGGCATGATTTTTTTAACACGTGTTTTGGCAATAGAAGCGGGAATGCAACACAAAATGATGACTTGTTAAAGTTTTTAAGAGACAATCAACATTGAAGAGAGACCCACCTCCACCCGGATATCTCAGGAGTTGTGAACTCCTATTTATCCGCATAATTAAACTAAATTTGTCCTCACGGGCGGGCCATTGGGCAGGCCTGAAGGGCCAACCGGCCAAAACCGCCATCGTGGGAATCTTTTAAGCAACACTCTCTCTTCAATGTCCCTTTTGAAAGATGTTTATTTAATAAAATATAAAATAATAACAATGTAGTAAAAAAAAAATAAGAATACATAGAACAGGACAAGAATAACACAAGTAATAAAACAGAAATAATATCGAATAAATGAATTATGTGTACAGTAGGGTGGAACGAAATTTTTTTTTCTCGAATTTTGATTTGGAATAGTTGTATTTAGTTGCCTTTTGCCATCAATTGCCTGCATTAAAAATATAAAAATTATCAGACAACGGTAAGAGCCCCCGACAAGACATCGAATATTTACAAAAAGGACAATTTAGGGGCTATTTGCGCGGCCTACAAAACAATACAGAACGTATTAAAATAGGTTTATTTTATTCAAAAACATATTCAAATATAGTTAACTAGCAGTTGCAATCAAATATTTCATCATTTTAATATACTTTGGTACTGGGACAGTTGAGCAAAGTGCGGGACAAAGCGGGGGCAGCACGCTTCGATCTACGAATTTTCAGTGTTTCGTTTCAACTAGTGTCGATAATATTGTCTCAAGATGGAAGGAAGCCCGTCAATTATTTTCACCAGTAGGTACTAGTTGATGTACCTACGTTTTTTAAGTGTATAAATATGACTTCTACAAGACAAAAGTTAAAATGTACGATATTTGGTGAAAGTGCAGAGTTCGAGGAGAATATACTACTTACGTGTGAGAATGTGATGAAATTCTTTGAATGGGTTCGACAAGACTTAAAAATAAGGAACAACACAACAAAATAACCTACATTTTTGGAAAAGTGCCGAAACAGTTGAAACAAAAATTGAAGAATTAGGTATGAATAAAATCTTCTATTTCAATTGTTACACACAAACGAGTTTTACAGTTACTTAAAAAATATCACTCAAAATGTTTTGATTTGATTTGTTTGATTTTGTTTGAAATTTGGAAAAAGTCTTTGAAGAAACTAAAGAAAATTCAGAGTAAAAAGTGGAAAGCTTTTTGACATAGCTGCATGTAAATGTAAAGAATTTGTAAACTGTACTTGTTTGTGAGAAAATAAAGTGCCAAAAGAGGAACAAATATTTTTAGAAGACCAACGCACTAACAGACAAATGGTTTGAGGAAGAACGGATCTTATCTAGAGTAAAAAATTGCAGAAAAGAAGATTACGTGCTCTTAAACAAGAAATCAGGCATAATTCAAATACAAGAATTAAAGAAATTTCCTTTTCTTTATGTAGGCTAAATAGATCTGAAGTAAGTTCTAATGTTGACCTTCCTTCTTGTTCGTCGGCCGCAGATGGTCTTGACACCGCGAACAAAGTGGATCAAAAGCCTATAAAGCTCACGGATGCCAGTCTTCATAGTTTGACGATTGTATGCGATAGATACGGAGTATCAGACCGAGCTGCGGCGGTTATCGTATCATAAATGTTCTATATTCTGCTTCTAATGCTGAGTCTGAGGCGCAGTCGACTAACGTCGTGGGTAGGATGAAACTCAGACGAATAAGACAGAAAGTTTGCGAGCAAATTTTAACAGAAGAAAGAGTAACAGAAATTCCTGCCTTATATTTTGATGGAAGGAAAATCCAGACGGCTAAAACTGTTTTAAAAAGATCGAAGAGATTTAAAGTGATTGTATAAGAGGAACATGTTTCGATTATTAAAGAACCAGGTTCTGTTTATGTTGGGTATGTGTTTCCAACATTGGGCAGTGCGAGAAATATTGAAAGAGCTATCCACGGCTTTTTGACGACTGAAAATATATCACCAGAGAGTATAATGACTGTTGGATGTAATGGAACAACCACAAATACAGGGAATGTGGGAGGCGTGATTGTTTTTTTGTAAAATAGACTATCTCAACCATTGCATTGGATAATATTATTTGTCTCTTATACGCCAATGAGTTGCTATTGACGCTTTGTTTTCCTATTTGGATAGCCCTATAGCAGTATCTAAATCATTTGCAGGTCAAATTGGTATAGCATTAAAGATGGTTCAAAACATTTATGGAAGCTCATTAACAGCACTAGTTATTTGTCGAACGAATTGTTAGCGATTGTGGACCCTGTTTTATTTCGGAACAGTTACTTTGCTCATCCAGAAAACTTGTTGTTGAGTACGATAACAGATACGCGTAAGTACATTAGAGAACTAGCTGCCAGACGCATTTTAAAGCTCGTCAAGTGAATAAAAATTCTGTTTCGTGCATGTTTGAGGTGCCAAAAGTGGACTTAAATGCAAGTTCTTACATAGACTTGATAAACTGGCAACAAAATAAATACGAAACCTCAATACTGATGAATATTTCCGATAAGCAGTTACAACATCTTATTGAAAATGGAGGAGAATCGGTTTTGGAGTTAATGAGACTGCCTTACCACACCCAGGCTGTGGAAAGATCAGTAAAAGATGTGATAGAAGCAGCTCTACGTGTATGCGATAAGACAAGAAGATAGGGTTTTGTAAAATCTGATTTAGCGTCTCGAAATCTCATGCCAAAGTTTGAGACGAAAAAGGATTTTTGTTATGAAAAATGACGTTATTCATACCGACACAACTTTCTGAAACTGTGTATATTTTTAAAATAAATGATTCTATTAACTAAAATATATTTTTATCTTATCATATAAATGCATAACATATTATATTTAGTTAATATTTTGTTAATAGGGTGTACTTAACAAAGCGTCTGTAAAAACTTAAAAATTGAAATTTCAAGTCTATGGCGGGACCTCTTGCTGTTGAGCTAGAACTTCCAAATTAGTGGGTGTTATTTACAATTATATAAGGCAACTTTTGCCTGGTATTCCAATTCGATATTCGAAAAAAAAATTTTTTTCATACAAAAGTGTTCCACCCTAGTGTACAGATTGGTAGTAACAGAAGGCCGAGGTGAGGTGTCCAGAAACATGTTAATTGGCGTTCCGAGGGCGCGAGCCCGAGAGCCACCAGTGCCTGAATGGTGTGAAAACATTAAACCCTCCCAAAAGGGACATACCTCCCAAACCTACTCTCCACCAAGGGAGACAGGACGACACAACACAACAGTAATGAATATTAATTTATTTCGAGTTTTGATGAAGTTTAAGAGATGATGAGATGCAAAAACTACGCGGTATGGAAGGGAAAAGGGCAGAGTGCCAATAAGATAGAACGACCACATTAAAGAGGCCACACAGAGTTCACTACACGGGGCCTTGTATGTACATGGCGGAGGATCGCTCAAGGTGGAGGCAGATAGTCTACAGAACGACGCATGATGGTCACGATCCTCAGGATTGAGGGACCGACGGAGATGATGATGATGAAGGTATGTGTAACTTCCACAAAAAGGTCATCAGTATAGTCATTTCTGATCACACTAATTAACAAGAAGTATTGGGGGGGGGGGGGTATGGGAGGTAGAATGCCAGCCTATTTAATTTTAAAACTAGCATCTTAACATGTAATAATATAAGTAGGTATCTACAATAATTATTTGTTCGTTGGTATATTTCAGTTCCGGTATCACATATCTACTTTTAATTATAATATTCTAATGTTTGAATAAAAAATTAATGGCAATATGAATATGTTGAAAATATTTTAATTTATATAAGATGACATATAAGTATACGTCGTTTTGTTCAAGTATTTTGGCTTCATTGTTGAATATGAGCTTTCAACTCTTCCATATTCTTTGTTCCCTCCAACCATTTCCTTTCTACAATTTTTCCTAAATAGTTAAAGAATAGGTACGTATACAAAAATCAAAATGTCGAATAATAATTTAAAACCATCGCATTTTCTTTAGAATTGAGTATAATTTTTACAAAATATTAAGTTCCATAGGATAATTTTAGAAAGTACTTAGTTTTTGCCGCCGCACTTTAATTTTGTCTACAGATTTTTTTCATGTTGGGTTTTATTTTTAAAAATGATTAGATATGTATTAACATTCTCATCCATTATTTGGATCCAATTTCAATTCTTTTTAGATTCGAAGCTCCTCATTAAAATTCGCACATTAAACTTACTAGGTGTATAGGTACATACATACTCGTAATATATTTTAGCGACTGAAATGAGACAAAACAAAATATATTTTCTAGGGATTATATATAAAAATAGAAGAAAACTCTTGTTTTTAATTTCTCCAATTAAAAAATTTAACTACTTTATCAACCCAATAAATAATGAATTGAGATACCTGTTACCTTTCTAATGAAATAATATGTTATCTAGTTAGGACAGTATTCACATTCCAAATCAAGTACATCTCATTTCCTCCTTGTAGTTTAAAAGGAACTGCAATTTTTTACTTGTATCGTGAAAGGTCAAATATATAATCAATAACTCATTTATACAATAACAGTCCTTTATGACTCTTAAATATTAAAACCACAACCATAAAAAAGAACAGTTTTCTTTTGATTACAAAACGCGATCCTGTACCTAATATTAAGGGCCTAGGGATGACGGATAATAAAAATGTACCTATCTAGAGGTAGGTACCTAATATGTTTCATATTATTGGAGAAAGGAAAATAAACCTACACCATTATATTTTCTCCTTATGTACATTCCTATTGGGAACTTAGAAAGAAAATAAGCAGCTATTTATTATTTCAGAGATATTTTTTTAGTTGTAGAGTTACCTTTCCACATGACATTTCTTTCTATTAATTGCTTTTGGACGTTTCATGACTAAGCAATGTCATGATTTGCTCTTTAGTGTTCCTTTCAGAAATAAAGGGTGGGAATGAGCTAACATCACTCAGGTACTGGATAGAGAATCATCTGAATTTCCCAGAATCTTGGTGACATACTTACATTAGAAAAATATATCTCCAGGGGAAAAATATCAAATCCAAAATACAGCCAAACTAAATATTTTTGCGAGAAATATTTAAAACATTCTCAAATTTTGTTAGATAAATGCTGCAAAACGAAAAAAAGCTGGCCGGCCAAGATTCCCACGCGTCTTTTGACTACACTCTTTCGATGTCCCTTTATCCGAGTGATGTCATCAAAAATTTAACAAGTTTTCATGTAGTTAATAATTCTGGAAGCTATTTTTAAATAATAATAACAATAATGGGGATATCTTTTTTATTACGCACACCGGAGATAGACTGGAAAGGAAGTATTTGAGGAAAGTTTTTGTCGGTTTCATTTCAAAAATATCCTTTTTGATTATTGTCCTTATTATTATCATAATATTTTTGGGCAACAAATCAACTGGCACGTGTAGCTGTGGAGTTTAGAATATAAATGTGAAACGGGTAGTGGTTTTGGCCAAATACCGAATATCCGGACAGAATTTTAACTCGATTTGCAAATTACTGAAACGACGTGTTAAATTTAAAACAATATATTTTGTGTGGAGTACGACGATATATTCTATGAATTTATATATTATGTGCATACTTATCTAGTAGTAGCGTGTCTATGGTTTTCATACTGGGTAGGCCCACCCACAATATAAAGTTATTACATAGTGTCGTGGTCCCTCCCCACAAGAGGAAAAGAAAAAGAAAAACCGTTGAGACCACATTGACAGGAAATAAATAAAATATATTTATTTATTTCGACGAGAGAATAAATACGTATTTATCCTCTGAGTTGGAAGTAATTAAACTAAAAAGAATCGAGTTTATCCAATCTACGCAAATTTATAAATTTCTTTTCGCAATTACGTCTTTATAATATTCCGATTAAAATTTAATAATACAAAATTACTTTCATATCACCTACCTACTTATAAGATCTATGAATAATTATATTCGTTGTGTGTAAAGATGTCATACGTACATAATAATATATACCTACTAGTTAACCCATATCATTCACACCTCACTATAATTAAAAATATTTCCGAACGTTTAACGTAAGACCCGTCAAAAGTGTCGGCCGCTAAATTCAACAATTTTCGTTTCTTCAAAGATTTTGGCACATGATATTCTAGTTAATTAATAAAAAATGCGTTAAGGACCTTTTCTACGTTGTGTTTACGATTTATAAAAGAAAATTTTATCAGTGGAAAACAAACAATAATTTCTATTCAGAAACATAAAAGCATAATTTATATAACAATCAAAATTTAATTTTCTGTTGTACATAAAGGTTAGTAATTAATAAATTATTTCCTTTTATACTCTGCGTTAGCAAGTATAAAAGCCTTACCTTATTGCTGAAAATACACAAAGAAAACAACACACAATAACAATCAAGAATAAATATCAAATTTTTTTATGTACCACAGAAATCCATGTTATTTGTTAGAAATAGTCAATGAAATAATATTTTATCAAATTTATGATTCAACGTTATCGAAAGTTTATTTCTGTAATTATATTACAGATTAGTTTTGAATGCAGTTTTATTTATAAAAGGCATATGGTTTCATACATAAAATAGTATCTGTATACAGCGCCAGGGGCGCATCGAGATGAAATATTTTACTGAACCAAAGTTTGACAAAATTCAATCACTCACTATTTTTGGTTAATATAACAATAAAAATTGGTTTGTTAGTGAAAATGGCACCTGCCTCGCCAATTTCGATCTGAACACAGCCTTCCATTCACTACTGTCAGCCTCATTAGTATACAATATGATAAATTAAGAGAATATAATACATAAATATTTTCATGCAAAATAAAATAAAATAATATAATATTTTCTGCGGGGCTCAATTTAAGTAGCAACCAGGTCTGATTTAGCCTTGAGCTTAATTCTTTCACGCAAGGAACCCCAATGTCCAAAACTGAGGCTTGTGTGTGGGAATTTGGGATGTTAATTTATAATAAAATAAAAGATATTTACATAAAATAAATACGAGTTTAAAATTCATGCTATTGTTAGTATCCAAAATATCAGAAAATAATAATTAGTATAATGTTTCTGAGTCCGTCCCCGTTCTTATTATCAAATAGTTTCTATAAATTTAATTTACAAATAATATTAGTTTTTCAGATTTTATTAATTTGGAAAAATAAAATATTTAACAGAGACAGTCTCATAAACATATTCATCAAAACATTATATAAAAATTATCAATCCTTTGTCTACAGAAATTTCACTTATTTGAGACTTATCAAACAAAAGTTTTGATACTCCAAGAAGAAAGGCAAAGTCGTAACGATAAAAATATCTATTACAAAATTTGAATAAATAATAATATATAAAATTTCTTAGCTTTCGGGTAAGGCAGGATCACAGCATTTATCGTTACTTCTAATTAATTTATGAAGATTTCTTTATTATTTTCTTATGCGAAAATAATCACTAAAATATTGTATTTATTACTTCGAGAAAGGAATGTACACAAAAGAACAAAGAAAAAATCAAATACAACACTGCTTTTAAAGATTAACCTTTCTCTCTTAATTTCAAGACCAAACTGCCCCGAATCTTGTTGTGACATCATTTTTATTAGTTCATTCCTTTGTCCTCACCACAAAAATACCTACTCTTTCACTCCTAGCACAAGCATCTACTTTTTTATGTAAACAACCACACGTGTCTCTCAATCCTTTCCTTGAAATTATTTTTATTTGAAGTATTTATACCTACATAACATATCAACATAAACAAAATTTAACCTCTTACCTAAAAGCAATTAATAGTTCAACAAACTTTCTTTGTTTAAAATTCAATTTGGTACTTTTCTTCACCCGATGTACTAATATCTACTTCCTATCATCTAAACACTGTCACGTGTTAAAATATTCAATGTACCTTCCTAATAAAATTATCTAATAAATAAAGTACTCTCTGAAGTACGTACCATTTATTTACCAACAAATATACTCCGAGTTATACATCCATATACCACTTAAAATAGTAAGTCGAAATATATTTAGTTCAATTTCAAACAAAGTTTGTTAAAAAAACTAAGACTATGTCATGCCCCCTCAGAAAATTAATTTTCCGGGCTTGCACAAGGTGAGGAAATTATTTTCTTAAAAGAAAATTTTTTAACAAACAAAGAAAAATATTTCACAACGCAATCAATATGCTACGCCACTGGCCCTAACTTCCCAATTCTCTATATTGATTAAAATCATTCACAATCCTATACTTATATAAATAAACGCACACTTGTGTTACCCACTATCCTATAATTAATTTGTAAACAACCATATGTTTACAGTATTATATTAGTCAATAAACCCATTTATAATTTCTTACCAAAACATTTTGTCAAAGGTACAAAATGTCTTTGTACTGACTCTCAAGTGGTTGGAATACACATTCAATATACATAACCGAATTATAAATAATAGGTATATATCTACCGTCCCACGTGTCAACCTTAGGTACATCCAAACACATGACATACGTACAATTAATTCACTATAATTATTACTCTCACATGTTTTCATTTATACAAACTCCGTCGTATGTTATATTAATAGTATGTACCCAATATAAACTGATATTACTATATCATATATAATAATACCGACCCTATTCTATAATTATGTATATCTGTTGACATAAGTATTAGTCAGTTTTTATATTGTACATAATTATTACCACATTTCTTTTACTAAAATTCTTTTTCCTTCACGATACTGATTTCTTTATGTGTGAACATAAATTTTAAAATAAATTTCCATATTGTACACATTCATATTTCTCTTCCATACATCCTATAGTAAATTTTTACTATGAAAATTCTCATGATTTGCATTAATTTCCTCATTCACAGTACCGCCAAAATCAACAGATTTACTCCATTTACCCAACATCATCATAAAAATATTGAAAACTTAATTAATCAGTTAAAAAAAATAAATAACCCCTACCCCCTCATGACTGGAATTAACCCTGAAACTATTAATCATAATAGCCAATTTCCAACTGATTAATTTTTTATGGTACCATACCTCACTCACGCCGCATCCCAGGTGAGGCAGGCAAAGAGAAACAGATCGCCATGTTGATCCATGTCTCACTAACACACATGCCTAACACCTCATTCAAACACAGCACCCAAAGAAAAATAGAAAAAAATTCACACAACAAAAACCCCAGTTATAGCATGCAACTCTCCCCTTTCAAAAGACACATTACATATGCGCTGAAAAGCAATATTATTTCATGAAAACAAATTGTTCTTTAAATACACACATACATGTTTTGACTATAAAATCTACGCACTATAATATTATATACGAGTAAGTATTTATATCTACTTACTGTTTAAAACATAAACTTTAGGTACCCATAAATTTTATGAATGCCATATTGATATTAACATAATATTATGTATCTACTGTCTTTCGTTAAAGTTCTACCTATATTGGAAAAAAAAACATCAGTAGGTACCTAGTATTTCTGTAAACATCGCTCGACAATTATAATAATATTGTATAATACCATATAGGTACTTACATCCCACTAGCTAGCGACAAATTAAAACAACATTATTATTAGACTCAGTCTAAATAATAATACGATTCAACAAACAAATGCGTTTTTGTTAAAATAATAATATTACCGACTGTACTCAGTTCACCGATCATACATGTCGAAACCGAACAGTTTTTTTATCTAAAGTGATAAATCTACTTAACCCATCAGATCAAAACACATACCTACCCGCATTATTATACCTACAGATTCGTCATTTATGAAATAATATTATTTCATATTCATTTTGTTAAGATCTGAGCAAAACCGACATATTGAATGACATTCCAATATATAAAACTATACATATCTAACTAAAAAAAAATATTACTACTGACACACATCTCAACCCCATAAATTATTACAGTATTCAACAGTCAAAAACCCCATAAAATTCATCCTTCAAAAATTATTTCAAGGTAGTTCATTCAACTTTCACATAACTGAAATAAATAACTAACAAAAAAAATGTTTACCATTCTATATACATAACATCTTAATAGGTACATATAAAAAAAACCCACGATCCACTTAATATCAAGATATAATATTATTACTAGTTCACTAGTCATATAACAACAAATTTTATTTAACGAGTTCGTTCTTGTTAAACTAATAATATATTTATAATTTCTAATAGATATAAAAAAATTTGCTAACAATTTTTATTTAGTTTGCCCTCGATTCAATTAATTTAACGTATTTTTAGTGTTCATAATGTGTTCTATAATATTCGTCGTCTTCTGTCATCAATTTTGAAATGCAAGTCACCTCCTTAAAGGATAGGCAGAGAGTTCTAACATAATTTAAAGTCAAAATACTGGAAAATTTCACCGCCCCCCCAAGACAAAAATTCTGCTTCTCGTGTAGAAACTCCCCTTCTCTTCCATAAGACTATTAATCTATCTCTCACCCCCCCTCCTCTGTAAGACAATTAATTTAAAGATTGGATATTTATCTATTTCTTCCAACTAACTATACTAGCTCAGATCTACAACCCAATGTTTAATATCTGCAGTGACAGATATTAGATCCTGGCATACGGCAACCATTTTCTGTCGTGGTCCCTCCCCACAAGAGGAAAAGAAAAAGAAAAACCGTTGAGACCACATTGACAGGAAATAAATAAAATATATTTATTTATTTCGACGAGAGAATAAATACGTATTTATCCTCTGAGTTGGAAGTAATTAAACTAAAAAGAATCGAGTTTATCCAATCTACGCAAATTTATAAATTTCTTTTCGCAATTACGTCTTTATAATATTCCGATTAAAATTTAATAATACAAAATTACTTTCATATCACCTACCTACTTATAAGATCTATGAATAATTATATTCGTTGTGTGTAAAGATGTCATACGTACATAATAATATATACCTACTAGTTAACCCATATCATTCACACCTCACTATAATTAAAAATATTTCCGAACGTTTAACGTAAGACCCGTCAAAAGTGTCGGCCGCTAAATTCAACAATTTTCGTTTCTTCAAAGATTTTGGCACATGATATTCTAGTTAATTAATAAAAAATGCGTTAAGGACCTTTTCTACGTTGTGTTTACGATTTATAAAAGAAAATTTTATCAGTGGAAAACAAACAATAATTTCTATTCAGAAACATAAAAGCATAATTTATATAACAATCAAAATTTAATTTTCTGTTGTACATAAAGGTTAGTAATTAATAAATTATTTCCTTTTATACTCTGCGTTAGCAAGTATAAAAGCCTTACCTTATTGCTGAAAATACACAAAGAAAACAACACACAATAACAATCAAGAATAAATATCAAATTTTTTTATGTACCACAGAAATCCATGTTATTTGTTAGAAATAGTCAATGAAATAATATTTTATCAAATTTATGATTCAACGTTATCGAAAGTTTATTTCTGTAATTATATTACAGATTAGTTTTGAATGCAGTTTTATTTATAAAAGGCATATGGTTTCATACATAAAATAGTATCTGTATACAGCGCCAGGGGCGCATCGAGATGAAATATTTTACTGAACCAAAGTTTGACAAAATTCAATCACTCACTATTTTTGGTTAATATAACAATAAAAATTGGTTTGTTAGTGAAAATGGCACCTGCCTCGCCAATTTCGATCTGAACACAGCCTTCCATTCACTACTGTCAGCCTCATTAGTATACAATATGATAAATTAAGAGAATATAATACATAAATATTTTCATGCAAAATAAAATAAAATAATATAATATTTTCTGCGGGGCTCAATTTAAGTAGCAACCAGGTCTGATTTAGCCTTGAGCTTAATTCTTTCACGCAAGGAACCCCAATGTCCAAAACTGAGGCTTGTGTGTGGGAATTTGGGATGTTAATTTATAATAAAATAAAAGATATTTACATAAAATAAATACGAGTTTAAAATTCATGCTATTGTTAGTATCCAAAATATCAGAAAATAATAATTAGTATAATGTTTCTGAGTCCGTCCCCGTTCTTATTATCAAATAGTTTCTATAAATTTAATTTACAAATAATATTAGTTTTTCAGATTTTATTAATTTGGAAAAATAAAATATTTAACAGAGACAGTCTCATAAACATATTCATCAAAACATTATATAAAAATTATCAATCCTTTGTCTACAGAAATTTCACTTATTTGAGACTTATCAAACAAAAGTTTTGATACTCCAAGAAGAAAGGCAAAGTCGTAACGATAAAAATATCTATTACAAAATTTGAATAAATAATAATATATAAAATTTCTTAGCTTTCGGGTAAGGCAGGATCACAGCATTTATCGTTACTTCTAATTAATTTATGAAGATTTCTTTATTATTTTCTTATGCGAAAATAATCACTAAAATATTGTATTTATTACTTCGAGAAAGGAATGTACACAAAAGAACAAAGAAAAAATCAAATACAACACTGCTTTTAAAGATTAACCTTTCTCTCTTAATTTCAAGACCAAACTGCCCCGAATCTTGTTGTGACATCATTTTTATTAGTTCATTCCTTTGTCCTCACCACAAAAATACCTACTCTTTCACTCCTAGCACAAGCATCTACTTTTTTATGTAAACAACCACACGTGTCTCTCAATCCTTTCCTTGAAATTATTTTTATTTGAAGTATTTATACCTACATAACATATCAACATAAACAAAATTTAACCTCTTACCTAAAAGCAATTAATAGTTCAACAAACTTTCTTTGTTTAAAATTCAATTTGGTACTTTTCTTCACCCGATGTACTAATATCTACTTCCTATCATCTAAACACTGTCACGTGTTAAAATATTCAATGTACCTTCCTAATAAAATTATCTAATAAATAAAGTACTCTCTGAAGTACGTACCATTTATTTACCAACAAATATACTCCGAGTTATACATCCATATACCACTTAAAATAGTAAGTCGAAATATATTTAGTTCAATTTCAAACAAAGTTTGTTAAAAAAACTAAGACTATGTCAATAGGTATAATAATGTGAAAACATGGCCTCTTTTCAGCTTAAAAGTTGTATTATAAGAAAAAATAATTTTAATTTAATGAATCTATTTTTTGTTTAAACGATGTTTAAAACGCTCAAATTAAAACGCATTCAATACAAAAACACCTATTTCAATAGCTTGTTTAGTTTTCCCTAGAGCTCACTAGTGTCGGTTTGTACTTTTTGTATAAGCTTCAAGTTACTAATTAATAAAGTTACACTATTACCAGTTCGTGTCAAACGGCCGCAGTAGTTGTACGTTAATTTAAGGAAAGACTAAATGCATAAATGAAATTTTAAGTATAGTGTCATTTTTATATATTACTTTGTATAAATAATGTATTCAAGAAACGAGTAGAGGTGTAAACTATAGAACTATACCAAAAACTTTAAACGGCCATACTGAAAAATCATGTTTTTCGTATAATGCCACTTTTGTTTTCAATGTGCGACATAAAGCGAGAGAGCGTTTGACATGAACGAGACAAAAACCCTCATCCATCACGTGTAGTGAAACAAATGATGTAGCACACTGCTCTATTGCATGAAGCGAGGTTGCTTCTGACGACATCTTATCGAATTCACTTAAATAAAATTTCAAATAATTGGATGGATATCTGCACGTTATTTTTAAATTATTAAAACTTTGAAATTATTTTTAAGCTTGGGAACCTCAGGTAAAACCCCACTTTTTGACTTGTATGGAAGACGTGCTACTGCTAATACTATACCTACCATCACAACATACATATACCACAATTGGGGTAGCCAGGAGACCAGCTGCATATAATAAACATGCAAGCCGTCTTCTATGACATTTAAGACAATTAAGACATTTAGGATGGGTCGAAAACCTCATCGCTGAATTTAAGATTTCAAGATGTCTTCTCTTACTGCTATCTAGGTATTTTATTATTATAGAACAAGTTAAAACGGAAATTCTGAATATGAATTTTTACAGAGCTTTAACTTAGAGGTTGACTGGAAGAAATTACGTATGCAATAAGTGCTTTTTTCCATGAAATGTGAATACTGTGTTAAAGGTCTTCTGTTCCACACTACACGAATAAAACTCTGGAGTGATATTAATTATTTATTCGTATTATAATATTAAATCGCAAACACAGATGCTATAGTATTACAGGTAGGATTATGTATTGGAGATTTGTGATAGTAGCGGAGCGGAATGTGCGCTCTTAGATGTATGATGGAAAATGGTCTCAAAGATTTTGTCTGCATATCGGTTTTATGCAATTTGAAATATGTGGGTGTGTCAATTGGTGCCACCCTTATTTGATAATGGCCAATAACAAGGTTTGCTAACTCTTAAAATTTAACCAATGAAATACTAGAAAATGTTATAATATTTATAGTTACACCCCCTTGTATTATTTATTTATTCCTTGGAAACACTTATTGTGCAAGAATAAGCTTTCTCTTCTATTGTTAGACTTTACCCTTTTGTGTTATTTACACAATAGCTTGCGGGTGTTCAAGAATTTAACCAAACAATATTAATTGTTAAGGTTCCTGTTGCATCAATCTTTTATGATACAATATTATTCTTCAAGGACAATATCAACATTTGTCTATTCAATACTATAGACAATACCAACACTAAACTATTTAAAAATATAATTTCAAAAGAGTTTCATCCTTTTCAATTTAGTCTTATTGTTACAATTTTAATTGTCCTTTTAATTTATTAGTTACATCTGCTATATTCTAGGTATCTACTCGTTGGTACTTAACACCTCCCTCATCAAGTTGAGTTATCGGGGAAACAAAAGATAACTCAACACTCACATATCTCCAATATCACAAATAATTACAATTTAGAAATGATTCCAATTCTTAAATTGCTACTTACAATGTATGTATTTTCCTAATGCATTGGTTACTTGCAGTTGGGATAATTTACCTTTATTGGCAAGTAACACCCGCTTACAATACTAAAATTTAATGCAATTCAGCATAATCTACATTTTTATGCAAATAACCATACAGTTCTTAGTAAGTATTCTTATTATCAGTAAGTGTTCAATTCTTAATTTTTTAGATACAATATTCCTATCGCGTTGTTCATTCGCAGTGGGGATAACAACCCTTTATTGGCGAATAATTTACGCGTTACATGATTACAACATTAAAATTATAATAATCAATTTATGAGTTTTATCAAATTTACAATTAATAATTGATATTTAAATTATCTTCCTGATTACAATTTTCAAGAGATTGTGTAATTATCATAGGAGTAATACCATATGGGACAAGACCCTAAAACAACATTTTCAATTTACTAGGTACTTACAATTTACAAAGCTTTTGATAAATCTTTATATTAAATACAATATTAATAAGGTCTGACAATGGTCAGTTGGGTAAATTATGTTTTATTGGACAGTGTCATAAAAGACAGACAGTATTACTCTCACATCAATTATAAATGCATAAGTTAAATCAATGAATCTGAACAATTATTACAATGTTCGTAAATATAAACATAAATTATACCTATTACACAATTGGTTAAGGTATTAACTCGTAATAATTTTATATATATAAAATACAAAAGGTATTTCATCGCACATATATTTCTAAAGTAAGAAATCAGTGTGACTTATTGTTACTTTAAAGTCATTAGGTAAATATTAAATTTTTAACGCAAAAGATGTCGAGATAATGCACCATACAATTTATTTTGTATAATTACTTTTAGTGCATGTTAAAGTTCTAAATAGAACATATTAATTCCCTTTAATTTATAAACAATAATATTGTATATATTATATTATATCGTTAAATAAACGTGAAAATTGAATATCAAATAGATAAGATTTTGATACTTCTAATTTAAAAGATTAATTATCATTTATTCAATCTTTTCGTTATTGAAACAAATATCTTACCATGGATAATCAACAAAAATGCTCAATGTTTACAAACATAATAATTATACATTATTTTTTATATAAAACCCATTAGGTACAAGCTTATGTTTTAATTTTAAAGTTTTGTATTCATTTATTTAATTCAAATTTTCCTTTCATTTACAAAACAATACTTCAATGTTTATAATTCAACCAACCATATCAAATGATGGAAAATAATTCAAATAATTTAACTTAGAATATGTGACAACATAATAATGCATTACAATGGCAATTTAAGGTATAGAATATGCATAACCTGAATTATTAATAAGATTTCACTAACATGGTAATACAAAGAATAGTTTATCACAATTTCAATACATTGAATTTTTAGTTCTTTTTGCAATGTTATTCACTAATTTAATTCTGATGCAATTTCAAAAGTTGCATGATTTTTATTATTTTATTTTTTATATATTTCACCTTATATTTACACATATATGTTTTAATTACATATATTCACAAGTTTCTGTTTCTTTTAACTCTCTTTTCCCTACAGGAGCAAAATTTTACATAATCAACAAAAAAGTTCCATTACACATTCATTTACAATAATCTTGTTCAAGACAACAAGGAGTTGAACCTGATTTAATTTATTTCATTGGCAAGGGCTCCATTAATTTACAATAATTTTAAGCAAATATTACAGTACGTGATACAAATATCATTTTTGAAAGTCGGTAAAAGTTACCAAATACGAATTATAACTTCCATTATCTTCAGATATCCTTCTTGCTCGTCCCTTATAATGCCAGAATTTTTTACTTTATGATTACTTAAAAATTTACCCTTTCCAAATTTAAAATTAAAGTATTTCTTAATATCCAGTAATTCTTTCTAATATTAATATTATAATTTGGAAACTTGCAATTCCTAGCAAGGAGTCACAGTACATAGTGGTTCAAATAGTATTTTGGTAATAACTATTTATAAAAATTCAATAACCTTTTCGAACATAACATTACAAATTATTTAATTGCTCAAAGGTTACAACTAAAACAATATTTAAATAAAATCGATTATTGCCGTGTCAGAAATACACGTTAATACAAAGTTATTATGATGTAAAATACTTGTACAATATATTTTAAAATAAGAAACATTTATAATGTCTATAACATCTCAATATCAGTAAAATTATGGAATTGATAAGTATGAATTCCGTTTTATCAGAAATAGAAATTGATCTAAGAAGGTATGATTTCTTCCGAATCAAGTAAAAAGAACATATAATTACTTTAAGTATTTTGTTTACCTGAACAATTTCATCAAAGATAATAAAGTATTACTTTCACATCTTTTTAACATTTAATGTTTTTATTTTTAATTAACATTAGCATTACGACAAAATGCTTAAAACATCAATTTCATTCAATTCCCTCAAAATGATGAAGGTCTCATTAATCACATTCATTATCAAAGTATCAAAATATATTAGAGATCAATCAATTCATTCCATTTACTTCCTCAAGTGATGAAGATTTTATTTATATTTTATTTCATGCACTTTCCTCAAAGTCATGAAGATTTTATTTATCAAATTCATTATTAAAATATCAAGTACAATAAAAATCAATTAATTAATTTCATTCACTTTCCACAAAATGATGATAATCAAATTTATAAGTGTCGAATATATTCAATAATTTTATATTGCAAATATATAATATATTACAGATAAGGTAATTTATTCCCTTCACCCACATCAAAGTGATAAGGTTTTTTTTTTATATTAAATAATTTTCCATGTCCCTCAATTTGGGAACATTTTTACATATTAATAAATATTTAGGTTTATATTTTTAATTTAATATCCCTCACAAGTAATTATATAAATTTTAAATCATTTTTCCTTTCACTTCCCTCAAGGTGATAAGGTTTTTATATTGTATCCTTTTCCAATTCCCTCAAAGTGGAAAAGATTTTTATTATTATTATTTTTATTTCATGCATGCATTAGTATATACTTTATTGCCTTCATAAAGTAATTCAAATCCATTACAAAGCAATGTACATAAGTCAACATTAAACATCAGCAGTTCCACCAACAGCTTATACAAAAACAAATCGGCTATCAAACGCCTACAATATTTCAAATCAGCCATTTTATTAATCGGCTTACACAACAACAAATCGGCAATCAATGCCTACAATATTTCAAATCAGCCTTTTTATTAATCGGCTTACACAACAACAAATCGGCAATCAATGCCTACAATATTTCAAATCAGCCATTCATCAAATAGCCTACAACATCACAAATCGGCTTCCATAGCCTACAAAAACAAATCAGCCATTCTTCAAATAGCCTACAACATCACAAATCGGCTTCCATAGCCTACAAAAACAAATCAGCCATTCTTCAAATAGCCTACAACATCACAAATCGGCTTCCATAGCCTACAATAACAAATCAGCCATTCTTCAAATAGCCTACAACATCACAAATCGGCTTCCATAGCCTACAATAACAAATCAGCCATTCTTCAAATAGCCTACAACATCACAAATCGGCTTCCATAGCCTACACTAATACAAATCAGCCATTCTTCAAATAGCCTACAACATCACAAATCGGCTTCCATAGCCTACAATAACAAATCAGCCATTCTTCAAATAGCCTACAACATCACAAATCGGCTTCCATAGCCTACAAAAACAAATCAGCCATTCTTCAAATAGGCTTACACACACAACAAATCGGCTTGCAAAAGCTTACATCAACAAATCAGCTTGCAAAAGCTTACATCAACAAATCAGCTTGCAAAAGCTTACATCAACAAATCAGCTTGCAAAAGCTTACATCAACAAATCAGCTTGCAAAAGCTTACATCAACAAATCAGCTTGCCAAAGCTTACATCAACAAATCAGCTTGCAAAAGCTTACAATATTACAAATCGGCTTCCTTAGCCTACAATACTACAAATCAGCTGTTCCATTAATCAGCTTACAATATTACAAATCAGCTGTTCCACTAATCAGCTTACAATACTACAAATCAGCTGTTCCATTAATCAGCTTACAATATTACAAATCAGCTGTTTTATTAATCAGCTTACAATATTACAAATCAGCTGTTTTATTAATCAGCTTACAATACCCCTGGACGAATCAAATCCACTGTACCAATTTACAGTGTACATAAAAAAAGGGTATACCAATCTTTTCGTCCCTTTTTATGAATTGTATCATAATTTTTATTAAATACGTGTATCATATTACAACCGTTTATTTGATCAGTTAAGGTTACTTAATTTTTTTTTTTAAATGGCAAATTAACCTTGGAAAAACAATTGTGAACATTTTATTTATTTATTACAAGTACGTTTTTAAGTTTATTTCATTAATCACATTCCTTGGTTCTTTCTTAATTTATTTTAAGTTCCTTTCTGTTTAATTCCTCAAAGTGTAACAATCATTTTTAGTTTGACCTAATTTTTTACAATAATAACACGTAATACTTGATTTGAAATTTATTTGTTTTATAAGCATCACGTTATTAGATTTACAAGTATTATTTTTAAATGTATTTTCATTTACCTGTTCATTGTAGATTCACTAAGACGTTTGCGCTTCTAAAATTAATTCGTCTAGTGATATTACAGAAGAAAAATAATCTTTGAGAATTTCTTTACGACTTTGCCAAGTTTGTGTAATTTTAATTGATACCATTATTTTAGCACGTCCAGTTAATTGTTTTCGGGCAAACGCCAATAAAATTTGTCGCTGATCTTCGGTTGCTAGTTCAAATGCAGCATCCGTATTAGCTATAAATTCGTTCAATTTTAATCTGGACCCATCGTAAACGTCTATCCAACGGAAAAGTGTGGATAGGCTGTAAAGAGGTTGTTTTCCTCCAATTTCCATGTCCAAATCATCTGAATGTACAGATTGATTTACCTTAGACATCTTCGCAAATTAACGAATTAAATAATGTGCTTAGAAAATAACGATAATAAAGAGAAGTTATGTTATGAGAAAATAATTAATGTTACAAAATCTTTAGTGAAAAATTTAACTGTGTTTAGAAATATTGATATTTGTTATAAGACAATAATTATTTATTTGTAAGTTCAAAATTTCAATTGACTTGATTTAGACAATTAATGAATTTATATATGTATATATAAAAAATAAGTTAAGTATGCAATAATACCAACAACACACAATATCAGTTGAAGCAATTCAAATAATGTCAACATAATTTGATAATTAATCGATATATAATTGCAATTTGGCCTTTTCGGTTTTCAACACGATAATAATGAAATAACAGTCTAATGCTTTAAAATGTTATAACTTAAGTTTTAATCGATTAATTAACAATTTTACAATTTCTCATCAAATCTGTAATTCACAGTTCACATACAATAATTCAGCATTTGGTTCATGCTTCTCTGATATAATATTTTACACAAACATTAAAATTATACCACTGAGTATTTACTCGTATAAGCAATATTTCCTTTTCTCTCAGAACTTCGTTTTTGATTTAAATTTAATAAGAATAAAAATTTCAATATGTATATCCACATACTAATAAAATAACTACAAGGTTATTTACAGAACCGAGTTTAAATGCTCGTTTTAATTTTCTGAACCAAGTTATGCACTTGTTTTAATTTCACAATCAAGTATGAGTTTTAATTTCAATTATTTACAACCTCATACGTATTTATTAAATTCCCAATTAAATGCCTGTTATATATTATATTTTTACAATTATTTGAAGGTTATAATTTTTGATTTTTTTATTACCCAATTTAAATATGTTGAAAATCACAAAATCTAAAAATAGGTGCTGTTCCTGACATATGTATTAATGCACCTTACAACCATATGCCAGTTTTAACGGAATCCCTTTTCCAACCTGGAATATTTCCAGTTTTAATGTGATTTTAACAATTGCGCTACCTGATATAAGTATTTTATGCGCGAATAACCTTATACCAGTTTTAATTAGAGATCCCTCAGATATGAGACATTAATTTTCCTCTGATTTAAATTGAGGTATCTGAATAGAATTCAGAAATTTATATTATAATTTGAAATTTTATATTCCACATATCATTACCTAATGCTCAATCTATTAAATTTGAGGTGTTAAATAAATAAAATTCCTCAAAGGTTTATTTTGAATTGAAATTTTACATCCAACATGGAATGGGCTATAAAAACAATTCAAAATATACTACTATCTAATATGCGTTTATCAGTAGTAGTCAACGTGGAATGAGCTACTGTCGATAAAGCATATTACGAAATAAAAATCTTACCTTATACATAATATCTGCGATGTGCCTCGTCGCTGATCAGGCGATTCTGCGGTGGTACAGGAAGTCCAACAACGTGACTTAAACAAACAAGACTAGCGTAGGAATCTTGATCTGCTCGAGCCTCTTCCAAGATGATACCGGTCTCGTCAACCGTGGAGGAAAATCTTGGGCTGGATTCCCGGTGTGTGGTGCAACCTCTCGAATTCTCTGGACCTGCTGGATCCTTGGACGTCTCCTTGGAGTCTGCTGATCTTCAGAGAGAGTGTGGGTGTTTCTCTCAAACCGATGGACCGTTTTATGTGTATCAGTGTGTTTATCGCACGTTTTAGATAACTTGATGTGGTAAATTACTGCGCGACGATACTCCAATGCCGTTTTTCCAGGTAACTTGGAAAGATGTAATTTGAGTAATTAATTACACAGCAAAAAGTTCAATCTAACGCGATAATTAACTTGCACGCAATAAAACGTAGAGATTATCCCGCCGCTGCCACCAGTGTTAAAGGTCTTCTGTTCCACACTACACGAATAAAACTCTGGAGTGATATTAATTATTTATTCGTATTATAATATTAAATCGCAAACACAGATGCTATAGTATTACAGGTAGGATTATGTATTGGAGATTTGTGATAGTAGCGGAGCGGAATGTGCGCTCTTAGATGTATGATGGAAAATGGTCTCAAAGATTTTGTCTGCATATCGGTTTTATGCAATTTGAAATATGTGGGTGTGTCAATTGGTGCCACCCTTATTTGATAATGGCCAATAACAAGGTTTGCTAACTCTTAAAATTTAACCAATGAAATACTAGAAAATGTTATAATATTTATAGTTACACCCCCTTGTATTATTTATTTATTCCTTGGAAACACTTATTGTGCAAGAATAAGCTTTCTCTTCTATTGTTAGACTTTACCCTTTTGTGTTATTTACACAATAGCTTGCGGGTGTTCAAGAATTTAACCAAACAATATTAATTGTTAAGGTTCCTGTTGCATCAATCTTTTATGATACAATATTATTCTTCAAGGACAATATCAACATTTGTCTATTCAATACTATAGACAATACCAACACTAAACTATTTAAAAATATAATTTCAAAAGAGTTTCATCCTTTTCAATTTAGTCTTATTGTTACAATTTTAATTGTCCTTTTAATTTATTAGTTACATCTGCTATATTCTAGGTATCTACTCGTTGGTACTTAACAACTGCACTAATATAATTAACTTACAAGATCCTGTGTAACAATATTTATTGTAATAAATTATGTTCTTCTATTAGTATATCGTTTAATTATTATAAGCTCCTTGATCAGTGCATCGATTAATTTGCGTTTATTTCATAATTCTCGAAAGATATTATTGTTATTCGGTATCC